>RJWH01000795.1:178976-386115 GCA_004363575.1 Solenodon paradoxus | reverse complement strand
TTTTTAGGATGGAGGACACACCTGGGCTGGCATCTCGCTTGGTCCTTGATTGACTTTGGGAAAGTCATTCTCCATCTAAGTCTCTGCTTTTCCATTTGTAAGGCAAGGAAGTTGGTCAGGATGTATCCTTTCCAGTTCTAACATTCTGTGAGACTCCACAGATGAAAACCAATCTGAATTGGTACAGCCTGTTTGGTCAAAGGCTAATGCAGCTTTGTGCCAATTCATAATAAAAATGAAACCACCCTACTCATTAGTAGAAATATGGGCCATTTCTTTCAATTACACTAATTCCCCCTAGTTCAAGCTTCTTGAAACAGTTGCATTCCACATTTTGGCCGCGTATGCATACTGTTTTGGAAAATGTTCCAGAATCATCTCACGTGTGAAGGTCTCATTCTTCTGGGAAAATGTTAGGGCACTTGTGAACAATACATACACTAATGGTTTCAAGTGCTCCTAATAATAATCTCCATCCTAGTCATTACCTCCTGGTAGGTCCCTTAGGCACCTTCAAAGCAATTTGTCAACTGCTGAAATTACGTGTTTCTCTTCCCAAGTCTGTCCTTTCTTGTAAGTTCCTCATCTTAGTGAAAATACTACCCTTTATCCAATTGGCCAAAAGAAAGACAAGAGAATCTTTCCTCATGCTCTCTTAGTCTTGTTGATTTGTTCTCTTTACTGTTTATTTAAATTTTACATTTGATTTTCAGAATACCCATGATGAATTGTCACAAACTGGATAGCTTAAGCAGCAGAAAATTATTTATTCTCTCATATTTCAGGAATCAGAAGTCCAAAATCCAACTTGATTTTCCATCCAAGTTGGAAGCAACTTGGTTCCCTCCAAAGTTTGAAGCCCCAAGGAAGAATTGTTTCTTGATCTTTTCTTGTTTCTGGTAGTTTTCTCCAGTCTGATGTTCTTTGGCTTCTAGACACATCACTTGAATCTCTGCTTCCATTTTCACATCACCTTCTTCTCTGTATGTCTTTGTGTCCTTTTATGTCTCATACAGACACTTTCATTGGGTTTAGGACCCACTCTAATCCAGTATGATCTCATCTTCATCCTTATTTTAATTGTATCTGAAAACTGTTTCCAATTAAGTAAACATTCTGAGGTTCTGGGTGGGCATGAATTAGGGATGGGGCACTCTTAAAGCCACTTCAAACCTTTTCATCCTATTATCATCTTCTAATTTCCGGTTCTTCCTACAACAATCTTCTGTTGTCAATCTTTCTATCTCTAGCTTTGTTCTCTCCTTACCCCCAACCCACCCCAGATTTAATTTTCAGTACTTTCTAAAATGTATATCTTTTCAGTTCCAAACTCTTCTGTTTAAACTCTTTCAGGTCCTCCTTCTCCAAAACCACAGGAACATCACTAAGCTAAGAAAGGAGAAGGTCAGGTTCACCGTGGCTGGTTGGAGAGCATAGATGGTTGTCTACCCAACATCCTTTTCCCTTCTCCCCGTCTCTTTCCCCTTAGGCCTCTGATGGCTTAGGGCAGTAATGGACCCAACTCTATTTAACAAACTCTAGAAATTGTTGCTTTTATTGGGAATATGTGACATAGTTCTGACTATTGAAAAATAGGTAACAAAAAGTGGTTTCTAGGAAAAGTAGGCAATTTTGGCCAGCAAATACCTTTTACCCTCTGCCATCATTTTATTCCTACTTAGTATACAAGATGAGTTGCTGAAAATAGAGCAGCCATCCTGTGACCACATGAGTTAAGAACACCTTAGGCGGACCGAGTTGAATGATAGAAGGGCCTTGAGTCCCTCTTAGCACCTTGGTTCTTAAAACTGCCTGGAAGTTATTATCGTATTAGGGAAAGAAAAAGTTTCAAATGTTAGTCAAAGTGCATAATGTTTCAGAGATGAAGGATAAATAAGTTGTGGGAAGAGACTGTACAACAGGGTTATTATAGTTAACAATATTATATGATTCGCTTGATATTTGCTAAGAAAGTAGACCTTAATTATTCTTCTTACCCCCTCAAAAATAGAAGGTAAATATGTGAAATAATAGATAAGCTAATTATAATTATTGTAGTAAACATTTCACAGTATATGTATATCAAAATGTCATGTACACCATAGATATAGACTATTTCTTCCTGCCAATTAGACTGCAATAAAGCTGGCAAAAATTAAAAAATAAATTAAATAAAGAAAAATTTAAAAAATGGAAACTTTCAATTATTCAAGATATTCATTTGGGGGAATGGATTTATGAATTATCATTATCAAACACAGCTCCTTGCTTATTTTGATAGTGATCTACCTGCTATACCTCCAATGCTGTCTTTTGTCCACCCAGCTTCATAGGCTAAACTCTGTTCACAGTGGATTACTTCTTATATTTAAACATATCATATTTTTTTTCTTTTTTTTTTTTTTTTCAACCACTGGACCTTTGCTTGTGTGCCTCTCACCCCTGCAATGTTATCTCTTCCCTTCTGGTTAGATTTCTATTTACACTCGAGAGTCAAGTGCATTTCCTTGTGGAAGTTTTCTAACTCCTCTGGACTAGACTTAGCATTTTTATCAGTCTGCTAGGTGTCTCCATGCTAATTCCTCATTGTACTGAATTGTAATAATCTGTTTATTTGTCTCTTTCCCAAGTCACCCAGGGAAGGAAGCAGGCCTTTCTTTTTATGCCCAGTTCTTTGCACAATATCAGGTGCATAATAGATATTAAATAAATGCATGAATGAAAAATGGAAGGCTCACATGCCAAAATATAATGGCGAGCATACAGTGTTTATGGAACTCTTATTGAACTGGATATACAGGGGCCGCATTCCATACTTTGTTAAGCATGTGATTATGAAAACCATAAATAAGCAAGACCTTACATGAGATTATAAAAGATTAGTCATTCATTATTTAAGAAATATTCATCAATTGACATTTTTTGAGGGTTGCATCCTTATCTTATTCACACTTGCTTTCCTAACATAGCCTCTAGTTTTAAAAAGTACATGGTGATAGCTTTTTATTACTCTATTAAATTGGAAAAGGTACAAATCAGGGCAGTGAACATGCAGAGGAAGGTGAGGATTGAAAAACAGATCATAAAGGAAGTACTTGGAGCTGAGTGAGCAGGGTTGGCTTGGCCTGGTACTCCAGTACCAGCAGCAGTGTAGGCAATGATATGAAGATAGAAAGGTAAAAAGAGTGGTGTCCCGTTCTGTCAGATGGAATTAAAGAGCGGAAATAAAGCTGAAAATAGGACATGCGTCAAATAGTAGAAATCTTAGAATGACAACCCATCTGGTACTCAGTCGGTCTTGTTACCTGTAACAGAGGTTACTTCTTGCTTCCCCAGTATCTACTCTTCCCCTTCCATTTAGTGACAGAATCTTGAGTTACAGCTAGACTCGTTTCACAAGTCCTGTGCTGCTCAAGGCATTCTCATGTGAACAAGTTCTGGTAGAGAAAAATAAGAGAATCACATGGGCCTCTAGGAAATCTTTTAAAAGGTACGTGTGCTTTTTGCCCTTTCCTCCTCCTGCTGCCAGGAAGAGCGTGCCTGTGCAGATACCAAACAGCCCAGCTGGACTGAAAGGTTGGGACAGCCATATGGCATGTGCTCCAGGAGGTATAGGAAGAGCTTGGCCCTGAGTTACATCACAGAGCTGCTAGACCGGTCCTCAAACGGCTTTCCCCTACTTGAGAATTTTACTTGGGAGAAAAATGAGCTCCTTTTACTGTAAACCAGCATTACTTGGGGGTTTGCTGTTTTATGTAGCGGAACCTATCCTAATTAAGACATCTCCCAACTTCAGTGCTGTGAGTGTTAAGAGAACAGAGATGAATTTTCCATAAAGCTAACCGACACTCCTGAACACACTCTTCATGACTGTCTGTCTTCTCTTTTCAGACTGCAACCGCATGCTAACCTTTTCCAGGGTCCTCTCTTCTTGGACTGGTTGTGGAATAGGACCAAGTGTTCCCAGTCCTCTCCTCTCCTATCTGCCCCTGAAAATGAGCCCACATGTAAGGATGTTTATAGATAATCACCAGGGGAAATTCTTCGTGGAAGTAACAGACAAGTGGTCTGTCTTATAGCTGCAATCCCTCATTTGTAGTCCTTGCTTGGCTGGAAGTTAAAAGGGAAAGTAATAGTTATTTATTGTTACATAATAAATTGCCCTAAACCTAGCAGCTTAAAGCATAATTGTTTATTATTTCATAGGTCTATGGGTCAAGAATATGGGCACAGATGAACTGGGTGCTTCTGGCTCAGGTGTCTCATGGGATTGCAGTCAATCTGTAACTGGTACTGTAGCAATTTCAAGGTCCATATGAAGGTCTGGAGAACAAATTTCCAAGGTCCCTTGCATGACTGTTGGCAGACATGTAAAAATCTATTTCTAAGCTTCCTTTTGTGGTTGCTGGCAAGCTTGCTTTTCCCCATGTGTGCTTCTCTGTAGGTTGCCAAAATTTCCACATGATATGATGATAATAGTGATGGGGGAGGAGACAGAGAGAGAGAGAGAGAGAGAGAGAGAGAGAGAGAGAGAGAGAGAGAGAGAGAGAGAGACAGACAGACAGACAGACAGACAGACAGACAGAGACAGAGAATGAACCAGAAAAATAAGTTCAAAAGTCTGTTCTTTTCATAATCAAATTTTGGAAGTGACATCCTATCATTTCTGCTATTTTCTATTTACTGAAAGCAAATCAGTAAGACTGGTCGATAATGGAGGAGGAATTGAACAGGGCAGGATGATCAAGAGATGGCATCACTGGGCCCATTGCTTACTACAGGGAAATTCACTTATCTCCCTGACCAACGCTTTAATTCCTGGAGGTAGCAGCCCTTCAAACCTTCTTATCTCTTAAGAAGGTTTCATTTCTGAGTTGATAAACCCAATAGTATATTCATTCATTTAATGAACATTCACAGAGCAACAATGTATGAGGCACTTGAGATAGAAGAGTCAGTTAAATAGATGAGGTTGCGGCTAAGGGGCATGTTTCACACATTACCGTGTATAGGTACCCATTATATTTTTCCCACTAGATATGAACAACTTGAGATAATCATATATTTTGTCTCTGTACCTATAGCCTTCATCTCCTTCACTTTGTCATTAAGGATCCTCTGGACTCATGTGACAGATTAGGAAATTTTCTTCTAGCCAACGCACCTCTCACCAGAAATGTAGTATGTAAGGGTTTGTAGGGAGGGAACTTTCTGGAATGGGTCTTGTACTTTAATCCCAGGTTTATCTCTTACTAATTAATGTTGTGCATCCTTTTTCTTTAAACCTTATTTTACTTATCAATGAACTGGGCACAAAAATAGTGTCTACTAATGGGGTTGTTATGAGGATTAAATGAGAAAGTGTATGCAAAGCACTGTGGCACTGAGTCTGGCATACGGTAGTCACTTGAAGGATTTTAGCAATTCTGAATCATTACTTTGTTTCTAATTTTACTGGTATTATCCATTTGGAAACAGGAGTCAGCATAGGAGAGGAATATTTTCCTGGATAATTATGTTTGAGTTGCCTCAAATCTTTTGCCACAAGAAGGGCTAGGTATAAATAAATTAACTAATGAAAGAAAAGGGACTTGTATTTTGACTTCGTGTAACTGTAATCCTTTTTGGAATTGGGAAATAATCTTTTAGTAAATAGAGAAGGTAGACATATTCAGATTAATAGCATTTAGCTAGAATGGTCAAATATTTAGTATGCCTGATACCAGTGATAGCCAACCTTTAGAGCTCTCAGAGTATGCCTACCCCTGTGCTATGCATTCTGACTTTTAATTGTACGCCCAGCCTTTCTAGAGCTTCTTCTTAATGTATTCTGAGTTTTTCACACATGCGCACATGCTGGGAATGATGAATAGCAGTTTTAAGAACACCTCGTAGAAATGCCAATTTCCAGATGGATTTGTTTTGCTACAAAGTTAGTTAACACTAGATTTCATAAAGAGTGGGTGGATAGGAGATGTAGGTGGGCACTTATACCCAAATAAGGTGAAGCCTGCCAAAAAATGAGTGGCCAAAAAACTGAGAAAGCTAAAGCAAGTACACAAATGCTCTTCTGAAGACAATTCATTAAAGCTATGGAGAGAAAGGAAAGGCAAAAACCAAAACCATGCAAGCTGGTGGATAAATGCTCCCCTTTTTTAGCATTAAACTTGTAAAATAAAACTGTGAATTGGTTCTCTCTGAGGTTGACTGTTTTGTTCTGGAACGTCTAAATATGCAGTAAAACAAAAGCCTTAAATAAATTAGACAGTCTCCTTTTCTTTTCATCCCTTTTCCTCCTTCTACCCCATCCCATCTTCATTTTTAAGAGTAACAGCTTTTGAAAAAGATATGACCCACTTAGAAAGGATAGAGGAAATTCCTAACTAGCAGACCCTATCTGCATTTGAACCCTGAAAATGTAGATATGTAGTTGCTATTTGCAGCTACTTATAGGCTGACTTTCCCAATGAGATGCTCAATAGAAATTCTGATATAATGAATAAGTGATGTCCGGGAGTCAATCTGGGTTGTTGGACTTTGTGCCTTCGTTTCTGGCAACTGAATAATGTGATGCTGAATTTGATTTTCTTTTGTATAAAATATACATGCTTCACTGGTTTTCTGAAATAACTGCAGCATTCATTCAAATAATGACTACCTACTATGTGCCAATCCGATTCTAACATTGTTGTAAGATGTTCTTTAGAATGAACACCTAGAAATAGAACTAATTGCTGTCATTTGTTTAACTTGACTAAATCCCTTCTAATAATGTCTTCAGGATTATACCTTTTCCCGTAGAAAATGAGATTTCTTACAACCATGCCTCACCAACTCTTAGGATTCTCCATCCTTGTGATTTTTCCCACCCTCAGGCCCGTAGATTTAATTTTATTCTTTTTTCCCCTAATTAGTAGTGACTTTGGGCGTCTCTTTTTATCTTAGCAATATTTCCCCTGCTATAAATTGCCGGTTATATCCACTTGGCCCATTTTCCTATGGTAACTGATGTTTAGAGATATTATTATGATTTGAGGGAACTCTTTGTGTGTTTTAACATGGCAACTGCTAGTCATATGTGGCTTCTGAGCATTTGAAGTATGACTAGCCTGAATTGAGACAGGTTGTAAATGTAAATACACATGAGATTTTATAGACTTGAGATTAAAAAAGAATATGAAGTATTTCAAGAATAATTTGTGTAAGTACTGTATATTGAAAAAAATTGATATCAATAAAATACATTACTACAATTAATTTTATATGTTTCTATTACTTTTCTAATTCTATTGTAGCATATTTATCAATGATTTTGCCCTGGTGTTGTTTCCTCAGAACTTTTGTTAAGTCTTCCATGCCTATGTTTCAAAGAGATTTTCCTACATTTTCTATTTTATAAGGCTAGCTTTTGCATCCTCTATTTGTAATATTACACCAGGATTCAGATTTGTTTTTCTCCATGTGATAAGCCAGTCTTCTCAACATCATCTACAAAGCAGCCAACCTTTTTCTCATTGATTTGTGGTGTTTTGTATTACTGTATATTAATTCATAGTTTTTTTGTTGTTGTTTTTTGTTTTTAAAGGAAAGATGCAGGCAGGAATTAGGGCAGCTAGTCAGGCAGGTAGGAAGAGAGAGGAGGAAAGGCATCCTATTTTATCTGCTTTATCTAGTTTTTCATCTTATTTGTTATCCCTGGTTCTGGGTGGCGAACCCGGGTCCTTGGGATACATGTGGACTGCGTCCAGTGGACTTACTGGACCAGATTTGCAGCCACCAGAGCACAACTGTATATTTTTTTTCTACAGACAACTCATTTAATTAGTTGACGACACTGAAACACTGGGAGATTTCATTTAAGAGTTTAGATTTTGAAAATTCAATTATTTTTCTCCAACGGTATCAAAATATCAAATGCCTAAAAGCAATGATTTTTTTTGTTGTTGTTGCTTCTATTTTTTTTTTTTTTAATCACTGCTTGGCAGTCAATAGCTGGCTCTAAGCAATGGATATTCCTTTAGAGGGACAGGAGACTATCATTTTGCCACAGTACCCAACAATACCAGGGTCTCGACACAGAAACTAGAAATCAACTGTCATTTATTGTGGCACATGCATTGCTGTTTTTCTTAAGGTAGAGTTTAGAGGAAATGGAGATAAAATGGTCCCCTGGCCCCCTGTGTCTCTCAATAGTGTGAAAAGGAGAGACTGAAAAAGTCAGCCTGATTCCTTTCCAATATATATCTTCTGAGTTCCATGGACACTTGTGTTTGTCTCTTAATCTAAACTATTCTTTTTAATGACATATAGTCATTTTTACATTACATTTTAATGGAACTCCACATGGGCTGTTCTGGTGAAAGTGGACATGGCCAACTTAATGAGTGTATGAGCTCTGTAATGTCCCAGATACAAAGTTCAGAAGTTTAAATCATGCTTGGTTTAAAGGTCTCTTATCACTGTCCTAAAATTCTCAATCATTTTAGTTTTGAATTTATGTTTTGCAGGTGAAGCTTGAGGAGACAGGAGAGCATACACATAAGTAGAGAGGATTGGTGGCATATCCAGTCCTCAGTTTCTCACCACCCCATTTACATATTGTGTTAGATGACAAACAGAATTCTAGTGGACACACAATGTGTAGGAATTCAGAGACTCAAAGCCGTGCCAAGGTAAGTGTGTTACATCTATGGCCAAGACCACGTTTTTCATTCAACCAGAACTCGCTTCTAATACGGAAAGAAGGCGGAGGTATTCTAAGAACCACGGATAACCAGGGGCCCCTAGCATATCCTTTCTTATTCCTGTTACTTCTCTGTAATACTTATGCTGAAAATGATGTAACAAAAATGGAAAGAAACAATAAAGCGATCCAGCATGCTTTTCTTTGAAATACTTCTTCACTCATTCATAAACCATGATACAAAGTATCTGTAGAATATATAGCTATCAAGAAGTAAAATAACAGTCAATTGAGTTAGTTTTGTGCTGCTATTCCATTGTTTTTGTAAAGGTAAAATACATGTGCATGTATGAGATATAAAACATTTTTGTATAATTTCAGAGATTTCACACAGATGCACATGCATTTGCATTGAAAATGTCATTGTACAATATAAACATAAATGGTACAAGTCATGCTAATGATTGAACTTTAAGTTTTTCTTTACCTAAAACAACACTGAAAAACAAATTTAAAAAAACATGACAAGTTAAAAGAGAAATTACAGAAGAAAGGAAAAGAGTTTTGTATTTTATTTTTGTATTTAATACTTAGTATTTAATTTGTATTTATTTTTTTCCTTTACCTTTTCAGTTTCAATAATTGGAGGCCTGCAAATTAAACAAACAAAAGACAAGTTAAAATGTGAAAAGACAAATTTTCATTCACATTTTAGGTGGTCACAGAAAACTGTGGCTCAAAAAAGTGACTTGACTTTGGGACATATCTGCTATCTTCACTAGAGGAAGAGGTCAGGAATTCAAGGAACAGAAAATGGTGTGAAATTACTGAGTAATATACGTTGGAAATACAATGAAAAGTAAAGTCTGTTCCTGCAATTTCTCATCCCTATGCAAACTTTTCTTGTTCAGTGACAAGTCACTCTTTTCCCCTGATACATGAAGTGGCCCTCGGAGGGGAATTTATTGAAGTTAAATTCTTTTGGAAGCCTTCATATTTAGGCAGGAAAAGGAAGAACAGATCAAAGTTCTGTTGATTCTCAAATTTTTTCAGTTCCAAGTAATTTTTATGCCATAGTGGGATATTCTGGGTTCCTTCAAATAACTTACTCTTTCCTTCCTGTTTTTTAACTGGCCATGGAAGTGAGGCTTCTCTGTGAGAAGACCAGGATGCTTCTTAGAATCCTAGGCTTGTATTCATCTAGACTAATAAACTGTTTGGATTTCCCTTTTCTTTTAGAGCAAGGACCAAATGTTCTCTAAGGAAGAGGACATTGTACAGGGTTATAGGTTGCAAATCTCCAGGGACTTTATTTACGTAACTGCAATATGAACGGTTTCCCTAATGGCTGTACCAAACAGTTGCCCTGTGTGCCTTATTATTCTCTAGTTAGGCCAGAAAGGCATTGCCTGAAAAATTGGTGCCAGATATCAATTGCGATATGTTAACATCAATTCTCTTCCCTCTCCTGTACTAACTCCAAAGGTACCTCCTCCAATTTCACTCCCTGATTGACATGTCTATCTTAACCTACACTCCTCTTTTTCGAAATTTCTCAGTGCTGTCTTTCTATTCTCTTTTGAAATCCTCAATTTTTTCTTTTCAGTTATCAAAAACAGTGTATGTTTATTGTGAAAAATACAGATAATGAAAAAAAGTAAAAGGAAAGGAAACAACTATTCATAATTGGATTACCAGATTGCAAGTATTGTTACTACTTTGGTAAACAAATTTTTTTCCCTTGTACAAACAAATATGTTTTTCTTTTTCGCTTTCAAAAATGAAGTCACAAAGCACATAACATTTGGTTAGTTTCTTTTTTATTTAAGAGTTTTCATCATTGGTTTTATTTATTTATATTTTTTAAAAAGGAAGAGTTCAGGCAGAAATGAAGGGGAGTCAGCAGGCAAGCAGGAAGCGAGAGGAGGAAGTATTTATTTATTTTTATTTAGTTGTTCATCTTGGTTATTCCACTCAACCCCGGGGCTTGAACCTGGCATGTATGTGGATTACATTTTGTGACTTTATCCACTAAGCTACCAGGGTACAACAATCAATGTTTTTCTAAGTTCTTAAATATTTTCTCCATCATCCTTACGAATAGTTGCAAACTGTTTCATCATTATTAATAGGTACTCTTAAGAAAAATATCATTTGTAACGACTTCTTATTTAGGACTTTTTCCCAGGATAATAATGCTTTCATGAAATCCTGGTAGTCAACTTTATTCACACATCTGTGATTATATTCTGAATGTCTCCTTCATTTAATCACATATATATATATATATATATATATATATATATATATATACATCAATTCTCTTGTTAGCCAAACTTTGAACTTCTTGAGATCAACATTCAGGTCAATCCTTCTTTATATTCCAGAGTGCTTTAAAATGAGGAAACCATCCAGAATTCTTATTGAATGATATAATCTGTTGGTGTGAATTCTCTCTTAAATGGAATTTAAAATATCAAGACAGGAAAAGAGGTCTAGTTAGTCAATTCATGGTCAACTTTTCAAATTTTCCCTCACTCTTCTGTCACATGGGCTCTCTATGGTCCCCCATCACAGTCTTTTTATTTTTGGAATCAAGGACATCTGGCTGCATTTAAAATTAATTCACACTATTTATTTCACCAGCTTCTAGGGCCCAGACTCTTTCTAGATATGCATCAGCATGTTTGGTGACAGTCAGTGGGGTCTGTGTCCGTGCAGGGGACAATGTAATCTGCCCTAGAGTCATTATGTTAAAATGATTCCCCATCTAGAATTGTTTAGTGTGAAATGGGATTGTTTGCATCCATTTACTCTTTACTTTCTTAATTAGAGTGACCTCCAGCTTGAATTTACCAACTGTTGGATATTATTATGTCTTTCTAGGAATCCCTCCTGTAATAAGGTTATTTTAAATACTGTGTTTCCTTGAGGATGACAAAATTCTTTAAAGAAAATAAATCCAAGACTTCAATAAATGACTCCAGACAGAATTCTAGTAATATTGGAGTCATGAAATTTTGGATGATCTTCCCTTCATTGCTGCATATAAATACTGCTTAAAGCAACCACACCTATTTTATAGGAGGCCCTGTGTACTAGAACCCGTCTCCCGAGGATAGCATTAGGAATGTTTGATGAGGGATGAAGATAACTTTTTAACGTTACTTTTTGTTTAAAAAGGGAATGTACAGGCAGAAATGAAGGTGAGCAGGCAGGCAGAAAGAGAGAGGAGGATGAAGCATTTTTATTTTATTTTTACACTGGTTGCTCCCTCCCACCACCCCAACTCCCACCCCAACCCCTCAGCCTGCCTGGGACTCATATCCAGGGGTATATGGTTTGTTTCTTCGGAGGTGATTGATCAAACCTCTGCTCCACCAGTGTGTGCCTTTAATGTTACTTTCAATGAGTCCAGAAATTAATGTGTGGTTCTGTCTTCCTATAGAAGGAAAATAAAACATAATGGTAGGTCATCTATGGGACCTGCAATATATGTGTTGATAAATACACTTGGACTTTATATTTCTACTTCTGGATTTGACTTTACCTGCTCCCCGCCAATATTCAAGCCTACTACTATATGATGAGATAGTAAGGAACTGGGATTACTCCTCCTGCCCCCAACCAGTCCCCCAGGATGAGATAGTTTCTATTTTCTAATTGATATCTGTAGCTACCAATGGGTCTTTGCTCTTGGAATTACTATCTAATGCTTTATTAATCTCCTCAGTTTAGATGTCCTATATATCTTCTAACTTAAAATCTCTCTTCCCTGGGAGTACAACCCTGCCCACCTCCACGACCAGGACAGATGGTGATTCTGGGGGATATCTTCACAAATTCTAAACAAACACAGGCATTGCCATAGCTTGTGTAATGCGGCCTTGCCTACCCTTGCAGTCTCCCTCTTTCTTCTCTACCTGCATGAGTATTTTAAGTTCTCAGAGGCAGGGGATATTTGCGTGTACTCCTCTCTCTGCCTAGAATGTTCTTTTCTACTATTCCCAATGCTGTTTTGTTCTTATGCTTTTGAACTTGGCCTAAGTGTCATCTCCTTGGAGAGTCCTTCGGAGACCACAAGGTATAATGTTCTAAATATTTAACCACCCTTAGGCATAGTTACCAAGTGATCAGAACAGACTCCAATATTAACCATATCCCTGTGTTGGAGTTAACCAGGGGAATACCAACTCTGGATGATTCACCAGATTACTTAATTCACAGCCATAGTTATAATCGGTAAATACTTATTTGTGAATTGGCTTTTCTGTGTAGAATGAGGGAGAATAAGACTCTCCTATTGTGTCACTGCCAAGGAAGAAAACTTTTCTTTACCCTCTTAAAATCAGTGAATTAAACTGACAAATATTAGTAAAAGAAAAAGCCCCCTGTTTTTCTTTCCACTTACGGATGTTGGAATTCACAGAAAATTCTCATTCACCAACAGCCGAAGATAAAGCCTTAGCTTCCACTTAATAAGAGAAAGGCAAGAGGGGAGAAATGGCTTTTAGTGGACAGACAAATGAGTTTTTTAGGAAACTTTAGGGCTTTTAGAACGAAATAGGAGATAAGAAGGGTTGGGGTAATGATTGTTTATGCAGGTGTAAGTCCACATCTCCCTCATGTTTCTAACCAGTAACAACTGCCTTGAGGCCTTTTGGCCAGAACCCCCATATTCCAGTAATTTACCAAAATAACTAACATATAAAGAAAAGAGAGTCCCCACTGTATGGTCTCTGAGTCTTTTAGAAAACATGGAGTTTTGGGGTTTTTTTTTTTTGGTGAATCTATAAGAAAAGCAGTGACATTGTAGACATTAAGAGTTGGACTCTTCAAAAAGAAATGCTCCACAGGTTACCATGGCAAAAATGGAAGAACCTACAATATGGACAGTATTGTTGGCATTAGTTGTAAACAAATGATTAAAGTGCAGGGTTCTTGTCAAGAAGATTAATGTTTGTATTAAGCATTAAGAGTGTAAGGGAAAAGGCCTGCCCGTCACTTCCCAGCAGCCGTGAAGAGAGCCATAAAGACCACCTGAGCTAGCAGAACCATAAAACATCCTGTGGTCTGAGCTTGCTGGAATGTTGCAGGCAACTGATAAGTCACCAACAGATAAAGAACTTCTCTAATCATTTGCAAATGGAATCTTGTGTGTGTCTTGCAAATGGAGTCTTGTGTGTGTATGTAGCTCATGTGAAGAATTTACAACTAAATTACTTTGGTTGGCGCTTGTAAAACACCCCCCCCCACCCCCCCACTCTAATTTATACCTCTCTAACCTATGTAAGTGTATCCTCACCTGCAATCGAAGCTTAGACTTTGGAGAATACTCCCTGAGCCCGTAGACATAATAAATTTGCCAAAGCTTCAAAGGAGTGCTTGCTTGGTTTGTCACAGGAGAGCCTCAACAAGAGTTGAGATTGCTTCCTGAAACACAGAAAGGAAAATGAGCAGCAGGCGGAAGACAAGGAGAAAAGTACTTGGCTTCAACTGAAGCACTAGCCTGCTCCACTCAGAGAAGCACACTTTGTGAGAACCAATGAAAAGGACATTGAGCTAACTGTGTCCATTCCCTATGAATTCATGGCATGATGGGTATGAAAAACATAGAAGACCTCTGTACTAAAAACAAAACAAAAAAACGCCAACAAAAACAAACAAGATCTTACCCAAGAGATTTCTGGTAGTTTTATCCTCAGCTTCCTTCCTGGGATTGAGGCTGCCACAAAGAGGGGATTCACAACAGCCTTATTCCCAGAAGTTTCTGACTTTAGTCAGTTAAGAAAAGCTCCAGAAAAGGCTTCTTTCTGGATCTGTAGAGTAGCAAATGTTTTTAATTCAAAACAATCTTCCCATCAATTCTGAAGGTCCAAATGGATCTCCCCACCACCTAGCACCTAGTGTGATGCCTTTTACATAGTAGATATACAATAAATACTTGTTGAAATATGAATAAATGATAAGATGAAGAGAAAAATTTCTCACGGCAATCAGTAATTTATTATAGTTGCTTGACCTAAAGGACAAGTTCAGGCAATAATGGAGAGGTAAACAGAGGCAGGAAGGCAGGAAGAGAGAAGAGAAGAAGCACTTTATTCTTTTTATTTAGCAGTTCATCTTGGTTGTTCCTGCCAGCCTGAGACATGAACCTGGAACCCTGGGATGTATGTGGACTGCACCCAACCACTACTCCACAACAGTGCACTGACAACCACATTCAATTTATTCATTCACTCACTGATGAACACTTGGGTTGTTTCTCCCTTTTGGCTATTTGAGTGTTGCTGCTATGACTGTTTGCGGGAGTTATTTTCAGTATTTAACTTCCAAAATAAATATGGGACAAGACAGATAGGGAGGATGGAGAGTTGCTGACAGGATGAACAATAAAAGGTCATGGAATTCCTTTTGGTGCCAGAGGCTTTTGCAACTAAACTGAGAAATATCTCCGAATGTCTCTCTTCCTAAATCACCTGGAATCGTCTGCAGTAATGGCCTTGTCTTTGATGTTAAAAGCACTCCCTCCTTATCAATAATGATTCCTCAGGCTAAAGGAAGTGTATAAATTTAGTAATATCATAGCAACTGGGGCAGTCCTCCCTGTGCAGGAGACTAACTCCTGCGTTTACTTTCTTTCTCTTCCATTTTCTCTAATAAACTTATAAAACTGAACTCTAATACTCAATTCTTTCTTAAACCATTCTCTGCCAGACCCCGGATCTCCTGCATTATGACCATGATCTTATGGAGAATCATGTTTAAGTCAACTGCATATGACAGCCTGTGATCACAGTTACATACCTGAGACACTGTACCCACTTACAATAAGCTTCAATAAATTGATGGCACACATTGAAGTACATTTAATGGCAGGAACAATCTATTCAAGCCCCTGCAGGAAAACATTACCCTTATGTTACATGGCTGCACAAAGCTGGCGATGGACACCACAGCATCAGAAAACCCTAAGGAAACCTGGGGTTGGGTCTTGGTGGTTCATTAACCAGGTGACCTTGAGTGTGTCCCCCACAATGGTCTGCGTCTCCACAGTCTCCACCTGAGAAATGACGACCTAGATTTCTTCAGGCTGGAAAGTCATGCTAACCCATGATGATACAGAACTCTCAATGTTGTGCCTGAGATTTCAGAGAATACTGTCACAATACCTTTTGTTTAAAGTCACATGAGTTCTCCAAGGTGGTCCTGGTCAGGTTCCCTTTGTCTCCTTTCTAGTCTCTCTTCTGCCACTCTGGATTTTACACATCAGGAGAGAGAGGCCCAAAATGCTCTCATGTCTGTGTTTACCTCCTGCTGGGAGCTCTGTGAGGACAGGCCTCACAGAGGTTGAGTCCTCTATGTGGGGTTGAGTCCTCTATGACCAGCGCGAACTGAAGGTCTCCCAGAAAAAGGGGGTGAATGAGGAATGAATGAACAGACAAGTAAAGGGACAAATGAGTGGGCATAATGCTTAGGAAAGAGGCCAGGACCCAGGTTGTCCAGAAAGTCAGCCTTGTCCTGGGAATAGGTGCCCATGTGCATGAGCTCCTGTTTGCCAGCACCAGGCACTTGCTCAGTCTCTTCTATGGACCACAATCCTCCCAGCAGCTTTCTGGAATACGAGCAGCATTCCACCCCATTCCACAGAGGAGGGGGCAGAGACGCCAAGTGCCACACAGCTGTACCTTTGAAGAGGCCTCAGCCAGCACCTCAGTTCTGCCACTGAGGGGGACAGTCCCTGCTTGCTGTGCCTCTGAACCACTGTTTGCAAGAATAGCTTCCTTTTCTGCTGACTGGCATTAAGAGCCTTTTTCCATAATGACAGTAGTTAAGCAGAAATGATTGGAGGTTACCAGGAAAACCTTCAGGAATGAAAAAAAGGTATCAGTTCTGAAAAGAGATACAACCAGGTCTTAATTCTAAGTCTTTCTGTCACTTTCCAGTTGTGTGATCCTAGCCAAGTCACTTAACCTCTCTGAATCTCTGTTTCCTCCTGCATAAAATGGTGATAATGCCATCTACCTCTTGGGGCTGCCATGAGGACTAAAGATCAGCCCAGGCGAGTGTTTAATACAGGGCTTGGAACATAGTGGTGATAAAGAAAGCAGCATTAGCAGCTGTTACATGGTTTGGAACAGTTTGTTTTTCTATATTCATCTCGACGAGATAAGCATGGAATTGTCCTCTGAAACCCTTTCCAGTGAGTTAACCAAAGCACAAAGAGTGGAATGGCAAGCCAAGATCACTGTTTATAGGGGTTGGAACTGAGACTAGAATCCACCCTGATAGAGAACTCTGGGGGAAAAAGGCCTGCTTGCCACTTCCAACAGCCATGAAGACAGCCATAAAACCAAGGAGCTAGCAAAGCCATGAAAGCATCCTGTAACCTGAGCTTGCTGGAATGCTGCCAGCAGGACAAAGAACTTCCCTTGCTTGAAACCCTCTCCCCTAATTTACATCCCTCTCTTCCCACATTTGCTCTAGCCTATATAAGTGTGCCCTGACTGGAAGCCTATGCTCAGCCTTTGTATGGGAAGGAAACCTGCTGAGCCCACGCATAATAAATCTGCCTAAAATACTTCCGAAAGAGTGCCCGCTTGATTTATCCCAGAGAGCCATTCCATAGTCACCACGTTTCACTTTCTGTTTCCAATGTTTACTACAGTTAGTACATGAAGACTGTAGGCAGCGCCTATTCATTGTGTTAATGCTATGATACTTCTCAGGTATCAGTGCTGCTCCTGAGAACGCTTGTGTAAGTCTGATTCTTGTTCTAGTAGGATGGAATATAAGATTTGGGGGCTTCGAATGTATTTGTAAAGGACCATAAAACTAGGCACACAACACAAATAATGCAAATTTTGTTATGAAATATATTTAGAACAAGAAGACAAAAATCACAAATAGCTGAGCCTTGGAGATTCAAGTTCCTGTCTTCTGAGAACTCTTTAGAAATTTGACTTGAAATACTATCAAGAAAATTCTTGTTCATTTAGACAGACTTACCCTCTGATCTAGGATTTTTATGAGATTTAAATGAGCTATTATATGCCATGTATTTAGAACAGTGCCTGACAGAGCAAGTGCTACAAATGCTAATTACGATGGTTGGTAGGTCTATTTTCCTCAAAACTAAATGTTGAAATAGAAGGAACTGCAGGAGGCAGGTAGGTGAGGGAGAATGTGACCAACCCAGTTACAGACACGGATTTGCAGAGACACTGAGAGATCTGAGAATCGATGTCATACAGCGCTCAGTAAGTGTTGGATGACGAGGAAGAAGATGAAGGCAGCAGTGACAGCACAACTACAATGATGCCCATTGACTGTGGTCCTTATAGGGCTTTGTACTGTTGGTGTGAGAATGGGCAGGGAATGAAAATGTTGCCTGGGAGCTCTGAGTGCTGGCAAGAGTTACAGCTTTCTTGTCAGGAAAGTAATGAATTCATCAGTCAGGGAGCTGGATTCTAAGGGGGAGGGGCTCCCAAATGCCAGTAGGTAGAAGTCTGTCCTGTGAGAGAGTCTACATTTACCTGAATATTCTTTCCTCTTTAGGCAGTTACTTCTACTCTTTCACACCAGAGTCATCTGGTTTTTCATCTTGGGGGTAAAAACTCACATTGATGGCAGCAGGGTAGACTTAGTTTTGTTTCTTTGGGGCTGGAGCAATTGGGAGAGGAGCACTGGGGTTACAGCAGCTCCATCTGCTTGCAGCAAGATTAGGAAGGGGTGGGTGGTGAGATGGAGAGCTGATAGAAATAGTCCTTCCAAAGATAATTTCAAATAACCTCCTGACTGTCTGTCTTGACTGTCTTTTCCAATGGGCTCCCCTGCCCAATTTCTCCCTATTCCTATGGAGTCTCCTCCTACACACTTTGCAGCTACTCCTTACTCCCTCTTCTTCATCCACCAAGCTTCCGTGCTATACCAATCCATCAGAAATTTGTTGAGGTGCTTATTCATTGATGCCCTCCCTTTTGTGTTTGTCTTGGTTATGGGTTTATTCTTTTGCTATCATTTATTGGGTCTTGGCAGGGGAAAATGATAAATGTTTATGGTCAAGCCTCTGTTTCTAGTGGATGCATTTCTATAGATATCTAAAAATATCTTTCAATTGAATATTCCATTTCTAAGAAAACAATCTATTCTCTGGTGTCAGAAGTGAAGGGCAAGGCTTTACTGCTAGTAAAGAATTATCTAAATCAAATTATGAGCAGTGACAGTTGTCCAGGGCATGTTTCTATTATCATTGAATTGACTTGGCTGCTGCTTTTGTTTATGGCTTTAGCAAACAATGACTCTAATCTGGACAAAGCTCAGGCTACTCAAGATTCTGCAGTTTGCTCTCTGTCTACTGATCTCTGGTGGGTTAAGACAAAGTTTTATACCTTTTAAGCAAGTTAATATAAAATATCCACATTTTCAAAATACTTGGTTACTAATTTTGGTTACTATGCTTAATACTGTTTTCTAACTATTGAGAACCTGAAATAGACTCAACTCATTCACAGCCCACATAATAACGCTAAGGAAATAATCACACAACAGTGCTCCAGATAGGGGGGACAACCACAAAAAAAAAACTAGAAAAACCTGAACTCCAAAGTTATGCACTTGTTCCTTTTTTTGGAAAGCACTATGAACTGTGAACAGAAACTCTGTAGGAACACTATGTAGGCTGAAGCCCTGGGTTAAATGACAATCACTGCTTTTGTAGAATTATTTCCTCAGCCTTCTCTTAGCTGTAGTTAAATGTACTTGGGTGTGTTTCTCCGAGCTCTGAGTTTATTTAGGCTTTCCTCTGCTCTTTAATACAAATATGCTTGCATTTGTATTAAAGAGCAGAGGAAAGCCTAATGAGGAATAAATAATGGAAAAGTGTGAAAAAACCCTTTGTTTGTAAGTGTATCAGACCTTATAAACTTATATAATCCACGGATCATTTCCGTGGTAGAGTGTTATGGTTCCAAAAGAGCCATTGTGCTAATGTAGCAGCTGATGATCTTATACAGAGACTGCATACTAAGTGCCCTTATGAAATTGGGAATGAAATATGGGAATCGAAGATGGCCAATAACCATTTTTAAAAATAATGAAGTGCTTTACTACCCCACTCTTCCACTGGGCCCCACCAACATCATGAAGAGCTGAGTCAATGCAATGAACTAATTGCCTGAAAATGTAATTAAAGAAAAAAATTCTTTATGTAGCAGGAAAAAAACCCCAAAAAACTAAAACCCAAATACGGCTCCTATTTTGAAGCATAAAACGTATTTTTTTTGCACTCAGGGAAAATGAATGAGCCTGTGTCACTTCATTTCAGCAGCTGATGTTTAAGCCTTAGAAATTAAATCATAGACACCCTGGGTTTTAAAGAAGGGATGGAGGTGGGGACCTGGCTTTGCCAAGGCACTTTGTGCTCGAGTAGCAACACCCTGCTTGGTCATGCTGGAGAAAAGGTTGCCAATTGTGCCAAATTATATGATGCTTTTGAGATGTGCACAAATAGCCCATTACACTTTTCACAGCATTCCTTCATTAAGCCTGTGGAATTGTTTCTTTATGTTTTCCTCATAATAGCTTCTGAAAGGTCAAGAATTGCTTACTTGACTTTCTAGTGCCCTCCGGGGAATAATGAAATTAACCATTTGCAACTTTTGCTCCTCAGAGCTGACATTTGCTCCAAGGTCACCAGTTGTCAAAACTGGTTCTCCTTTCTCCCCTAACACACGCACGCACGCACGCACGCGCACGCGCGCGCGAACTCAGTTGGAGACAGGGGACAGAAGGACCTGGAATCCCTGCCAGGTGAGATTTTATTGACTTCATGTTAGAGTTAACATCTAGCTCTGGTGGCAGTTGGAAAGAAGTAGTGGCGTCGGGGGGAGGTGGTGCTGCTGGGGTGGTGGTAGTGGTTTGGAGAGTAGATCAGATAACTTGAATTCAAATCCAGATCTACTCCTTCTGAAGTAGGTGCAAGTCATTTCAGGTCTCCAGGTTCAGTATTCAAGTACATAAAATGGACATAATAGTAGTGCCACCTTGTATAGAGTAAGCACTAAAATGTTGACTCAAAACAGGAACAGATAACCTTGAATGCCTGCTAAGAGTAGGCTTTGACCAGCTGTAGTGTAGATACATACCTTCCATGAACCTGGTGGCTCATTTCCTACCCTCACTCAGCTCTATCAGGAAACAGTAACATTTATCAAATGCCTTCTGTGTTCCAAAGGCTTGCGTGTAGTTCTCATTTAATTCTTTATACATTCCTATTAAATATGTTTGTGGGGGTTTGTGTTTGTTTGTTTGTCTTAAGAAAAAGTGCAGGCAGGAATGAAGGTGAGTAGAGACAGGTAGGCAGGAAGAGAGGTGGAAGTACTCAAATTATTTAGCTGTTTATTTTGGTTGTTCCCCACTAGAACTGGGATACAAACCCAGATCTTTGACATGTATGTGGATTGTGTTGGCCTAAGCAAGTGATGAAACCACTGCTCTACCAGGGCACACCTAATATATAGGTGTTCTTATTGCTATGTTATACATAAAGAAATTATTCTCAAGGTTGATGATAATGGTTACCACTTACTGAGTGTTTATTATATGTCAGGCTATCCTGGAAACATTACTCTCATCTAATCAATGGGCATTTCAATCATTACTAGTTTTTTGCTATTATAAAGAGTGCTACCATGGATCTTCTTGAGTATTCTCCATGGACACATGAACAGAATTTTCCCTGGGGAATACACACACACACACACACACACACACACACACACACGCACACACACATGCGCACGCACACACACGCACACACACGAGTGCGGAAGGTATGTGATGTTAAATTTTACCAGATACAGGAAAATTTTTTCCAAAGTTATAGTCATACCAGAAAGTGTAAACCTTCCTGTTGAGTCACACCCTTGCCTACACTTATTCTTTTTTTTTCCTAAAGTAATGGATATAAAGTAGTATTTTATTCTTGCTATGTATTCTCTGTTTACTAATGAGGTTGATATCTTTTTCATATTTTTGCCAGAAATATCTCCTTTTCTACGAAATGTCTCTTCTTATATTTTGCACATTTTCCTGTTGAATTGTTTGCCTTCTCATATTCATTTGTAGAAGGTCTTGATCATTTTGTTCACAATAATCTGTTGGTGGCTTTGACAGTTAATTTTTTTTTTTTAATTACAGGCAGAATTGAAGGCTAGAGGCAGACAGGCAGGCAAGCAGGCAGGAAGAGAGAGGAGGAAGAAGCATTTTTATTCATTTGATTTAGGTGTTTATCTAGGTTGTTTTCCCTGAGTCCAGGTTGGGACCTCAGTCCTTGGGATGTGTGTGGACTATGCTGGCTGGAGACCATGGACTTAATGGCTAAACCACCAGAGTAACCATGATAGATAATTTTAAGTGTCAACTTTGTTGGGCTAATACATGCCCATTATAGATGGCAAAACATTATCTCTGGAAGAGATTAGTATTTGATTCTGTACACTGAGAAGATATACTCTCAGGTAGTTAGGCATCATCTAATCCTTTGATGTCCTAAATACAATTAAAAAAAGGGGAGAAAGACTGAATTTACTCTCTGCTTACTCTCTCTGATCTAACTTTTCCCAAATACAGACGTTTGTATTCCTGATTTTCAGGTCTTCAGGTTTGAACTCAAATTTATTACAGCTTTCTTGAGTCTCCAGTTTGCAGAAGGCAGATTGTAGAACTTTTCAGCCTCCCTAATCACATGAGATAATTTCTGTAACAAATATCCTCATATATATAATAGCTCCTTCCTGTTAGAGAACCCTAGTACATTGCAGTGGTTGTATCATTGCAAATATTTTCTCCCTGTTTATGACTTGCCTTTCACTTTTTTTAGGGTGTTATTAGTTTTAATGGAGTTTTTTTTTTAAATCAATCTTCTTTTTAAAATATTAGTACTCATTGTATCTGAGTACTAAAATTTTTTCTCAATCTTATCTATTTTCTTCTAAGTTTTTGTTTTGTTTGTTGTTTTAAGGAAAGGTACAGGCAGGAGTGAAGGTGAGTAGGTAGGCAGGCAGGAGGAGAGACAGGAGGAAGAAGCACTTTATTTTATTCATTTGCTCATCGGGTCTTGAACTGTGGACCTTGGGATGTGTTTGGACTGTGCCTGGTCTAACCCACTAAGCCACCAAAGCACGCAACACTGTCTAAGATTTTAAAGTTTTTCTTGTGGTATTTAGGTCCTTACTCTACCTGTAACTGATGTTTGAGTATGATTTGAGTTTGGGATTCAACATTACATTTTTCTATTATGAGCAACTGGTTATTCCAGCTCAATTTATTGATATATCCCCACTACCTCTGGTTATCATATTACCTTTCTCATATATTACATTTCCATTGGTTCTCTATTCTGTTCCATTGGTCAGTTTGTCTATTTCTAGACCAATATACATGATTACAATGACTTTATAATAAGTATCAATATCTTGGAGAAAAATTCCCATTCTTTCTTTAACTAATTTTTTATTATAATATTATTCTACATATTATGATAACATCCTATGTATAGGTTCCCCATTTCTTACATATATTTCAGCACACCATGCCCTCCACCAAATCAACGAGTGTTCCTCCCCATTGTCCACTGGGCTCCACCACCATTTGCCTGTACTTGCCCCATTCCCTTTTGATAACCTCAGTTCTGTTGCAAATGTTTTAGGGTTGGTTATTGTTTTGTCTGTTCCTTTGTTTTGTCTATTTGCATTCCACCTATGAGTGAGGTCATCTGATATCTGTCTTTCTTCTTTTGACCTGTTTCACTTAGCAAAATCCCCTCTAGTTCCATCCATGTTGATTCAAATGACAGGGTTTCATCTCTTCTAAGAGCTGTGTAGTATTCCATTGTATATATGTACCACATCTTCTTTATCCATTCATCTGATGTTGGGCACTAAGGTAATTTCCAGTTTTTGGCTATTGTGAATAGTGCTGCAATAAACATGGAGATGCACACATCTTTGCAGATGAGTGCTTTTTGTCTTTTGGATAGATGCCCAGAAGTGTAATGATGGAATCATATGGGATTTATATCTTCAGTTTTTTGAGGGATCTCCAAACCGTTCTCCACACGGGTTGTACCCATTTGTATTCCCATTAGCAGTGCACACGTGTTCCCTTTTCTGCAAATCCGCACCAGCATTTGTTATTTCCAGACTTTTGGATAATAGCCAGTCTTTCAGGTTTAAGGTGATATCTCCAAGTTAGTAGGTTTCCTTTTGGTTTTGATGATGTTTTCTTTTGCTGTGAAGAAGCTCCTTAGTTTGATGTAGTCCCAGTTGTTTATTTTTCTTTTTGTTTCCCTCGATGGTGGAGTTGAGTTCCCAAAGGCTTGTCTACAACTGATATCACAGAAATTCTTTCCTATGTTGTCTTCTAAGAGCTTTATGGTTTCTGGTTTTATATCCGAATCTCTAATCCATTTTGAGTTGACTCTTGTGAATGATGTTAGAGAGTGGTCTATCTTCATTCTTTTGCATGTGGCTGACCAGCTTTTCCAACACCATTGTTGAAGAGACTTTCATTTTTCCATTGAATGCTTTTGGCTCCTTTGTCGTAGATTAACTGTCTATAGGTGAATGGGTCAGTTTCTGGTGATTCAGTTCTATTCCACTGATGCGTGGCTCTATTATTATTCCAGTACAGTACTGTTTTGATCACTGTTGCTTTGTAATATAGTTCAAAGTCTGAAAGCATAATCCCTCCAGATTCATTCTTTTTTCCTAATGATTGCTTTGGCTGTTTGGGGTCTTTTTGTTGTTTCATACAAATTTTAAGATTTTTTATTCTGTTTCCTGGAAATGAGCCCGTGGAATTTTACTGGGTATTGCATTAAACCTATATATTGCTTTGAGTAAGATGGCCATTTAATGATATTGACTCTTCATAGCCATTAACAGGAAATGTCTTTCCATTTCTTTGTGTCCTCCTCTATTTCTTTTAAGAAGGGCTTGTAGTTTTCGTTGTATAGATGTTTTACTTCCTTCGTTAGATATATGCCCAGGTATATTATTTGCTTAATTTCTATTTTAAATGGCGTGATTTTCATGAATTCATTTTTTTCTAGCGTGTTGTTTGCGTATAAAAATGCAACAGATTTTCGCGCATTGATTTACTGTATTCATTGATGAGTTCTAGAAGTTTTCTGACAGAGTTTTTGGGATTTTCAATATATATAATCATCCCCACTTTTAATATTTGCTGTCATACTGTTTTTCTGTGTGATTTCTTTATGTTTTATAGAGCATCCTTTAATGTTTTTTTGCAAAGCTGGTTTTGTGGTCATGAACTTCTTTTTATTTTTGCTGTCAGAAAATGTTTTTATCATTCTTTCAGTTCTGAATGATAATCTGCCGAATACTGTACCCTAGGTTGAAATGCCTTTTCTTTCAGCATTTTGAATATATTATGCCTTTCCCTTCTGGCTTGTAGAGTTTCATTTGAGAAGTCTGCTCACATGGGGGCTCCTCTGTATGTGGCACATTTATTCTCTGACTGCTTTTAATAGTCTTTCTTTATCTTGTATTTTTTACATTTTGATGATGATGTGTCTAGGTGTATTTCTGTTTGAATTTCTTTTATTAAGAACTCTTTGAGCTTCCTGAATCTAGAGGCTTGCTTCATTCTTCAAATTGGGGAAATTCTCATCTATTATTTCTTCAAATATGGTTTTACCCCCTTTTCTCTCTCTTTCTCTGGGACCCCTATGATACAAATGTTGTTCCTTTTGATGTTATCCCAGAGATCTCGAATGCTATCTTCTATTCTTTGAATTTTTTTTTAATCTCTTTGCTGGTTTGTTTGGTTGAGTTCCTCTGTCCTGTCTTCCAGATGACTGAGTCTATTGGAAGCTCCATCCATCCTGTTGTTGAGTCCCTCTGCTGAATTCTTTAATTCAGTCCTTGTGTCTCTTACCTGTTTGATAGCTTATTTAATTCTTCTCTTTGCTTCCTGACATTGTCATTTACTGCCTCTACTGATTTGTGGATTCCAATGAGTATGTTAATCACTGTTACTCTAAATTCCTCTTCAGGTAATTTACATATGTCTGCTGTATTCAGATTTTCCCCTTGGTTTTTGTTTGGATCCATCATTTCACATGTATTTCTCTGCGCCTTTGCTCTATTCAGCATTCTCTTTATATTTCTGAGGGTCCATTTTCCTTGCTATTGCTTAGGTTTGACTTGCCCAGAATGGCAATCTGGCTGCAGTTTCGCCTCTACCAACAAGGTGGCGCTAGTGGGTAGCTTTGTTGTTTGCAACTTCCTTTGCACTGTAATCCTGGAGGCTGGATTTCCAGTGGGTGTGATTTCCACTCAGTGGACCCCAGGCTCTGGCATGAAATGGTTATTGGAGGGATTTGAGCTCTTTGGCTGATTTTTGGTTTTGGCTGATCACAGCGCAGTTTCACTGTGCTGGCTCCAAGTCAGCTCCCAGTGCACTGACTTTCCTTTCACCCACTCCCAAGTTAGCCCTTCGTGGCACCTTGTCTCCGCCCCACTGGACCCGCCTCTCGCTGTATCAGTAGTTGATCCTGAAATGCCTAGCTTCTGCCCCACTGCCTGTACATTCTGTCTTCAGCTGAAGCAACAGCTGTTTCTTGGTGTTTGTCTAAGGAAAATAGGTCATTTTTTTGGTTTTTTTTTTCGGTGTCTATGGGGAGCGACCCGAAGGTGTGTCCTATGGAGTCACCATCCGGAAGTCGATCTCCTCTTTTTCCTTAATAAAAATTAATATCCATTTTAGATAATTGAAAAAATATAGACAATTCCAGATAAATTAATATTTATTTATAATTTCATCATTCAGGCACAAGGGTTTACATTTGTGTATATTTTTCTGCAATCTACAAATAAACACTCATACAGACACACACATAAGAATATAAATATATACACACATTCATACTTTTTGCAAATTTAAAGTAAATATTGATTGCTTTCCACATTCAAGGCTCTATGTCTAAAGATTTATTGTTGCCAAAGCCAAGAGAGAGTATTCAGGAAATATGATAATACTTAAGATACTAATAATAAACTTTAGGAAGAAATTTGTTTTCAATTTTGCAGTTAATATGATTCCTCTTTGGGTATCTTTGTCTTGAAAAGCATTTGTTTCCAATTGCTAAGCTTTATTACAGAGCTAAACTAAGAAAACAAACCTTTCTGCATCCCTAAAGTAACACACTTATTCTCTAAGCAAATCACTATCTATTTAATAAAACAACACAACATTGAGTATTACATTTTTAAAGAGTTATACCTTGGAGTTAAAATCAGATTTGTGTCTGAATCTCAGTCTGCTCCTTATAACATTTCAAACTTGGACAAGTCACAGAAATTCTTGGAGTTTCAGGTTCTTCATCTTTAAAATGGTAATATCTACCCTGCAGAGTTGCTAGAAGTACTATAGTATTTTTTAAAAGCCTCAAATAATTCTTATTAATATTCACTTTGAATATTTAATCAGTTTTTTTTTTTACAGAAATGTGAACTTCTTGTAAATATTTTGAGCATCTCAGAACAGTACACAGTGAAAAGTAGAAATTCTTTCCCTCCAAATGTACTTTGTTCTTCCCTCCTAATCAATCTTATTCTCCTGAAGAAGTAAGATTAAACTATCAGAATCTATTACTATTAAGTACATTCTAAGGTTCCATGATAGGCAAAACCCTTTGAGATCCTACATAAACATCACATAACAGGTAAGATAAAAATGTACAAGGCATTTAAGAGCTTATCTTAAAGTTTTTCTATTTTCAAATAATTTAGAAAAAAATAGAAATATTCAAATTAAGAAGGTGATTACAAGCCATTTTAAAACTAACTGCAAGCATTTGGCTCTGGTAATTTTATTATTTAAATTTTTAAAATTTTAAGGGTGATTTAATCTTAGGAAATACCTAACCATCTTTAGGTATGTAAAGTAAAAAATGAAATTCCCTTTTCTCACTCCTCAATCCTAATTCCCAGAAATAACCACTGGGAACAGTTTTGACAGCTTAACTTTTGTTTTCTCTAACCATTCAACTTGAAAATGTCTCAGTTTAATTGTATGGATTCTTCCTTTCATGACCATATTTATTTTGCTTTGATTTGCTCCATACTGCATTCATCCATTCATTTTTTTAATTAATCATATACTAGGTACCTGTTCTGGACCAGGTACGAAACAAGGTGTTGGAGACTCCTGAAGCACCATGTCCGTGTCTTGCTAACAGATAATTATAATATTGTGTTATAAATTCTTCAATATAGTCAGGTTGTGTAGGATGCTGTGGGTCCAGAAAGAAAGACATCAAACCCAAGTGATCTGGATGGTCTTCCTTGAAGAAGTTGAGAACTAAAACCTAAGCAGGCATTAGGTTAAAGTAGCAGCCAGAGCTGTAGATCAATAGAGCATCGGGTGAATTATGAGGACCTGGAATGAGAGCACAGCTGTACAGTAATAAAGGCTGAGGATGTTGGAGAGAGATGGATGAGGATGAAAGGTAGAAGAAAGGGGCAAAATCATAACGGGCCTTGAAAGACATGCTAAGACTTACATACTGTGGGTTAGTGGGCCTTGGAAAGAGCTGCAGGTAGAGGAGTGACATAGTCACGCTTACATTTTAGAAGTCTCTCTCTGGCTTCAATGAGAAGGAAAAACTGGAGAAGGGCAAGCCAAGACACAGGGACAATGGAATGTGATTGTAACAACTTAAGTGAGAAATGATGGTGGTCTGGATTAAGGAGGTGACCATGGAAGTGGGGAAGAGGTAGGAGGAATTAGATTCAAGAATAGAGATTATTCAAAGATAATCCGTAACATAAAGAAGAGGGCCCTGAAAGGGAAATTATTTGATGCAATGACCAGTTTTTCAAGTAAATAGTGATGGTGACAGATTTGTCTGTAAGTCTAACTTGAAAAATGAAACTAAATTTTGTTTTAAAAACCTGTATTTTACTTTTTTATAATAAATGATTATTTAGGTTATAATCACAATTATGAACTAATGTTTAAAATGATGAGTGAATTGGAAGTTTGGGTGACACAATTTTTCAATACAAATTTTATGTTTGTATGTTTAAGTTTTACAGTAAGTATATAATGAAGGTTACCGTGATATATTTGGTCTTTGTCAATTTTCCCAAGGGTATCTTCTTTTGATAGTCATCTAATTTTTGAAGTGTAATTATATCATCCCTTGTGGTTTATTTCCAGTTTTTCGCTAGTCTAACTGGGCTCCTTTGTGCTTGTCAAAGGCTTTGCCTATACTAGGAGTACTTCTCTTAGATCACTTTGATTGATTTCCTGAAATGTATCCTTCAGAGAATTTCCAGTTTGTCTCCTTAGCAGTTGATTCGCTTCAAAATTTGTCGTGTAATATGAGTATTTGTATTGGTAAGGAATATTTAAGTCAGCGATAATGTTATAAATGGTAAATTCATTAGTGAATGTTTGTGTTATGATGACTTTTAATTTTCTGTATAACTTAATGTTTGTGGGGACTTGGGTAATGAATACCTGGATGATGAGAAAACTCTGTAATTATCTGTCACCTACTTACCAGGATCATGCCCCAAAAGGGAACTGTGGAACAAAGCTCTCCTCAGGGAAGAAAACAGATAAAGTCTTCATCTTCTAGAACTAAAGCCTTTGTGCACATCAAAGACACAACAGAAGAGAACATGAAATGCTTTCTTCACATTTCTCTTCCATAGTTGCTCAGCTGAAGGTATTTTCTCAGCAATGCTCACATCAAAGTCCATAATATTTGCTGGAAGGATCACTGTCACTCTCTGGAAGGAAGCCCATACTCATTACCAATTAGAGAGCATCATCTTACCCACTGATGTTTTCTGAAGAAAAAAAATAATAAAACATTTGTACTTCCTCGATGGTCACATAATGTTCTCTGCACTCACTTCCCAGTTCCCCTATCCATTCCCCAAGGACCCAAGGACCCAAGGACCCAAGGACATCTTGAATTATATCATTGTCTTCAGTCTCCTAAAAATTTAATGTACTGGATTCTGTATACTAATCTTGAATTCACACCATTTTAAAAATCTTTCAATTTATGATACATTGATTATCTAACTTCTAATTTTCTTCATCCTTTTTGTCCTAGTTTTCTTTCATAAATATGTATTAAGCATCATCATGTACCAGCCATTATTCTGGGTGCTAGTGTCCACCTCAGACATTATACCAGTACAGTGGGAAACATCACCGAAGAGTGAAAAATTGGACCTGATCCAAATATATGTTGATTGGGGGTTTTCTCTCACTTCTAATCTTTATTCCTGCTTTAGGACCACTGGACTTTTAAGTACTTAATGGTTTTCACAGAAGAGTCTATGGAATGCAAGTTTAGCCAGACATTTTATTCCACCTTTACTGTTTGACTTTTCCTTTACTGTCCTTTTTTGATGGAAATCTTTGTGAGCAATAGCAGTTCCAGGAATAGGAACTCAGACTGAAGTCACAGAAGTGACTCTAAAGCCATGCTTCTTTTGTGCATAGTACGAGAAACTTAGAAGGTAAAAAGGACCTAGACTATGTCTGGGAAAAACTCAGAGGATTCTGTATCACACCACCCTCCATTCCTTTATTTCAAAGTTATTTTTAATGTCTAGATCTCCCCCTGCTCCCTCCTCTGATCAGGGTTTGCCCTTCTATCCTTTTCCTATCTTGGCCACAGGTGAGCTCACCAGCCTTCTCTGCTCCTGGATCTTTCTTTCCTCCCAGATATATAACTGTATTTCCTTAGAAATATCTCTACTTATTTGGAAAAGTAATTCAACTCTGACCTGAATGCTCCATGCTTGTCTCCCCATACCCAACACTTAACATGATCATCAAAACAAAACAAGAAATCAAACTGCTGTAGTATTAACATTGATATTTGGTTTCATTATTTTTATTTAACTATATTAAATAAAAACAAAAAAAGAAAAAAGGAAAAGGAAAAATAAATAAACCCTCTTTTCCACATGATCCTACCTCCACTCCCTCCTCTCTGGTACCTCAGTTCTGTTGTCAGGGGCCAAGTGTTTATTTTAATTTTCAGTCTATCAGTTCATTTGTATTCTTTCTCTCTATTCCAGATATAAGTGAAATCATCCAATTTTTCCTTTCTCCTTCAGACTTACTTCACTTAGCAAAATTCCCTTGAGTTTCCTCCATGTTATCACTAATGAGAAGATCTCACCTTTTTATTACTGATGAGTATTCCACTATCTCTAGCACTAGATCTTCCTTATCCTTTCACCCACTGGTGGCCACTTAGGTTGTTTCCATATCTGGCTATTGTAAATAGTGCTGCAAGAAACACATGAGTGCATATATCTTTTGAATGAATAGTTTTATTTTCTTTGGGTAGATACCTAAAAGTAGGATTGCTGGATCATAAAGAAAAACTATGAAAAAATATGATTTTTAAAATATAGTTATCTCTATACTATTTTCCAAAGTGGCTGCCCCAGTCTGCACTCTCATCAAATTGTCTGAGGTTTCCTTTCTTTTCACACCCTCATCAACACTTGTTGCTTCTTATTTTTTTGAGACAGTGACCTTTTGGATAGCCAGCAAAGTACACCAGTGTGCAATGTTGGCCCTAGTGTCTCCTTCGCATTTATACATCCATTCATTAATACTGCGTGGTAGTATTAATTCCCTTAAAAGCAGAGCCTAGTGCAAGAGCATGGGTGCCCGAAGTTTTTTTGGGAAGCAGGCATGAAGACAGTAGTGAGCCTGGGAAGAAGGAAAAGTCAGTAAAGACACATCATTGAGTTGGTCATTGCTGTGGATATCTGGAAATCAATCTTAAGGTGACTCTGGAACTGTGTAGAATGACCCTCAAAATTGTCCTTAATGATGGGAGGATGGGATATTAATCCACCAACTCACAACCCCCACTGGGTGAAGGTTGCTTTTTTGGGGTGGTCACATATCCTCCAATTGCTTGTGTAGAGGACAAGCAAAGGAAGGAGGAACGCTGTCAGCAAGCATGGGCCAGGCGGGTGCTGTCCACACAGCTGCAGCTGAAATCAGAGAAAGACTGAAAGCTTTCAGCCTGGGGCACCAAAGCAGCTGCTATAAATAGCATTCATCACAGTGGTATTGTAACCATTCCTTCTTGCTTTGTTTCTCGCATGGAATAATGAATGCTCAAGGACAAAGACAGTTTCTTCATCTTTATTTCCCCAGTGCCTAGCACAGTGACAGACTTAGGGGAGCACATCAGGTTTCGTTTGCTGAAAGAACTAATGGAAAAATAATGAGGTGAAACTGGAAATCTGAGTACTAGTCTTCAATGGGTTCCTAATTTCAATGTGACCTTGAATATATCAAATCTTCTCATACTGGTGTCTGATTACTTACGAACTTACAAATTCATATTTTTTTAAAAAAGCTAAATATCCAAGCATTATCATAAATGGAGAAAATTTCCTGTCTGTTTGACCTTAGAAGAAAATACTTTCTCTAAATTCATGGCTCTCTCAAATTCAAGGTTTAATTCTCTCCAAGTATAAAAAGAAGAACACTGTTGAAACAGGAAAGGTGTGTTACATAGTTGGTTATCCGAAAAAATGTTTCATTTTCCGTATGATACGTGGCTCAGAAAACCTTCACTAACACTTTCATATGAAGAGTGATAGGATGCTAATTTCCCACAGATTCATTATCACCATGAAATGAAATTTTGGAACACATCAGAGGTAAATATAATGTGCAAATGTAGAATTCAGCAATGCGAGTTTTAGCTGCCTTATGTTTTTACACCTCTGTCAACAAGACCCTCATTAAAGACTTTTCCCCATTATTTTACTTGAAAAGAAAATGGGAGAGAATATTATAATATCCAGGATGGAGAGCTATCCTTTACAGTTAACCCTTTATGAAGGGAGTTCATCTGTGTGTGTATGTATATATCCTAAGTATTTTTATTTTATCAAAGATATTTACTGTGCTGTGTTCTGTGCTAGGTCTTGGGATACAATCTTGAAAATACTCAATTTCAGTCCCTCTTCTGGTGGAACTTACAGACTAGTGGGGGGAGGATTATATTCATTTTTTAACATGAGTATCAAATTAAGAAAATAAGATTTTCTTAAACTACAACAGAAATCATATGGTTGGGGCTTGGTAAAGGACTCCTGCCCCACATGCACGCACACAAAGTGGGATTTGAGTGGACAGCAGAAGAATGAATGAAGTAAGTAAATGGGAGGAGGAGAACATGAGCAAAGGCTGAGTGGTAAGAGCAGCAGGATGTGGTGGGAGAACTGAGAGAGAGAGCTAGAGGACCTGGGCTGCCCAGAATGAGGATTCCTAGAAGTGAGGCCGAGGAGGGGAGCACAGGCCAGCCTAAACGGGTCTGCTGGGAGAGGCTGACCAGCAAACCATTTTAAATAGACAGTACCATTTTTTTTTTTTTTCATATTTCTCAACCATCCTGTTGTTTTCATTCAATTGTCAATTGTTCTGTTTTTAATAAACCAGAGCTGTATTTAATGCACAGCTAAAGGAGCAACTGAGTCTGTTGAAGAGGCCCCCTTTTGCCCCAGGTTAAATATGGCCCTTGCCAGAACTGACTTTGAGGGGGCTACTGCCGCTACAGCTGTGCCCCCCTCCCACACCCACCCCTCGCCACTGTGAGGAAACAGGAACCCTGCAGGAAAGTATTTTCCCCAACCCCACAAGCATTTATTTCTTCAAAGGAAGGTGAAAGGAAGCAGAACACTTCAGTATGGTGGAACAGGTAAGCACTATGGGGGTTATCTCTGGCATTGTGGGGTTATCAGGCATTTCTGGCACTGGGATGGTTAAAGTGGCATGTGTGTAGGCAGGACATTTTGAACGGGGCTTATAGGGGTGCCAAATTTGGTTTTCAGCTAAGGTGCCATGATTCCTTGCACCTGCCCTGGCTGTTTGTATTACAAATCACACCTCAGTGCTTGGTTATTGTTGCTGGCCTAGCTGCTCTGCTCCTTCTCAGATTTCTCCAACTTCTCCCCTCCCCTTCGTCTCCAGGGCATAACCTGCTACTGGCTTTTGTTGTCCCAGTCTCCCATTTTTCTCTCAAGGAGGTATGGTCAGCCTACTACTGGGCAGGTTCAGCTTTCTCATCTGAAAACAATGTGAAGTCATTGAACTATTTCAGGGGTAACTGGTCACTTGGTCTTCTCCACATATTTTTCAAAAGGACTTTGTTTTTATATCTTTTTCCATTTTCCATAATTATTTGAGCAACTCAAGCAAAAAGCATTCAGTTTTATTTGAATTATGCTGATAATTTCAGTTTTTTTTTTTTAAGTCAGTCTAATTTGCTTCTGTATTATCAATGTCTCTCATTCTCATTTAGATAACATTTACTTTGTATTTCTGGGGGCTGACTTCATTTATTCAGTAACTGAATTCCATGCTGGGGTGGCATGGGAAATAGTGCTAGCCTCACATACAAGTATGCAGGTGGAATTGTTCTTCTCTATTGAGAAGGGTGAGAATAATAGGCATTGTGTCAATAAGATGGGTTCAAAATGAATGATCAGATGTATTTTCAGGGCTTCCCTAAACTGTCTATTACACCCATTTCCTACCTACATTTTCTTAGCATATACAGAAATGGATTAAGTTGCTTAGACAGGCTCTATTTTTCATGGATCTCCTTGACTATTATTTACTATGTTATTTTCCTCAAGGTGCTCATGTACTGATTTATGATTTCATTTAGGGTTTTGACTGGTAGTTTGGATACGCTAACTAGTCCACCTTTTTCTGAATCTGCTCTTGGCTGCTTTTTCTTCAACACTAAATCAGTCTGCTTGAATTTCTCTGGTACATAAGTCTCCATGGCAAACACTAGTATTGGAGGTACCTCCTGCCTTAGCTGGTTTGTTGAATATGTTCAAATGAATCTCGCCCAGCTCTGCTGATTTATAAATATTTAAATTGCATAAGTATTCTTTTACCTGTCTTTTATTAATTCTGTTTCTTGATATTCTCAGAGACTTATTAATATTTATCTTACCAAGCTCCTGCTTCCTTCATTCTTTGCATTAAAGGCAGAAACAAAATAGTAGCTCCATATTCACTGTCCTTTGCATCTTTCATGATATGCTCTTGCCCCTGGTTTTGCAAAAGTAGCCTTTGTTTTCTGGAGCATTATGTCCTATTATATTTTAGAAGGTTTTGCCACAATTACTTGCTTCTTTTGTTTCTCTAATTTTGCCCTTTCAGTCGTCTCCTGGAGTTACATTTTCTACATTCTGCATATTCTTTTCCCAAAACTCTACACAATTGGATTTTTGCTTTTTTTCCCCCCAAAAGAAACATTTATGCTCTAAGCTTCATATATCAGAATATGCTTGTTGGTTATATTATAGCACCCACCAGCCACTTGTGTGTTCTTTTTCTGAAGGATGTACTTGAGTGCCCACACCCACAGAACAACACAAACAGTAATCATTTCATTCCTGAAAGATGGCTTGATGCAGTCCATTAATCTCAGAACCTGTCCAGAAAATTGATCTGAAACAAACAGCAAGTGAATAGAAAATCAAGACAAGGGATTTACAACTACAGCTACAAAATAATAATAATGATAATGATGATGATGATAATAATAATAATAATAATAATAATAATAATAATAATAGGAATAGGAATAGTTGAGCGTATTTAATTTGAAACATACTGGAAGTTTTAATGCATTTGTGATTAGTTCACTTAAAAAACTAGCATACTTTAATTTACCACACATGTTATATCACGATAAAAGAGTGAAACAGAACAAAATAAAGTAATGTGTTTACAAAGCCAGTTGCTGAAAGCTGTAATAAATACTTGCAGTAGCTATGGACTGCATCTGAGGTTATCTGAAATATTATTTTTAAAATTTGTTATACACCCACATATATGTGTTATTGGGTAAACATTCCTGCTCTATAGGGTGGTGGAATGAGACTGATCATGGCTACCATTCCCTGAGCACCTGCTGTGTGACAGAAGTTGTGCCTTTGTTTGTCATCTCAGTATAGGGAAAGTGATAGTATTTTCACTGTCCAGATGAAGACATGGAACCAGAAATAAGTAATTGCCAAAAAGCCCATGGATAAAGATAATAAATTAGAGTTATGAACCTAGGTTTCTAAAACTCCAAAGCTATATACTTTATACCACTCTGTATGGCATCCAGGTATCCAAGATGATTATGAGCTAATATTTTATTAGTCTTTTTTTCTACTATAGGCAAGGTACTCTGCTATGTGTAGCTTTAAAATATTCCTATCTCTTATTTTAGGAAATTAATGGAGAAATATTGAAATGAGTTATAAATAATATTAACTGTGCTAAGATTAAAAAGTTAAAAGATATGATAGCTAGTAAATTGCAGACTGGTAGTCTGACTTCAAATCACATAACATTTACTAGTCTATTATACTGTGCATTAACTTCTGCAGAATGTAACTGAAAGAAGACATAAACTGATCAATTATTTTTAATCTGAAACCAATTTACAAAAACAGTAAACATGAGAAGAAAGACTGTTGGTCAGATTTGCATCTATTATTAAGATGGATTTGAAAAACAATATTGCTTTATTGAGTCTTCTGTGAAAGAAAGCTTATGAGTTTATGAGTTCAACTGAATGGTAAAAAACATTTTTGTAAGAGGTCATACAACAGACACCAATGTTTACTTAAGTGGTGAAAGTCAAGTTTTCAGCTCTACCTGTCATTTGTCTGTGAACTCGTCATTTAAGAAGACAGGCCCAAGAAATCTGTTCCTCTCTCTTGACTTACTTTAATGACTATTTCTGGCACTTCTGCAGCTGTCTTGGATCATTTCACTTTAGTTATGTTATTCTAAGGTATTTTCTTATGTGTAGTGAAATCTATTTATAGATTAAGGGTCAAATATTATCTCCATGGAGACAATCTTATGTGGATACTTTCAGTCCCAAAAGAATTTTTGTACAATTTTCTACACTATCAGAGCATTATATTATGTTATTCAATTGCCACATCTTTATTTTTGGCATTTCTCTCCTTATAGATTTAAAGATTTTCATCATAAAGGACTTCCCGCTATTGCTTTTTATTTCTAACAGAAAAGTTGTAACAGTTACACAATGTTCAACTTCATTTTTTTAAATTTAAATTTTATTGAAGAAGCATTGCAGACTCAGTGTGTATCATTGTAAATCATTGCATGTATATTACATTAAGGTTACCATCACCAGTCCAGTTCTTCCTTTACCATATAGTTGATTTCTTTTACCCAATGTGTCCACCCCTTGCTCTTTCCCTCTTGTAACCACTATTTTGATTTTACAGACTAAAAGTCCATTTTTGTTTGATTTGTTTCCTTCTTTATTTTTTTTCTCTCTCTCTCTATATCACATATGAATGAAGTTATACGGTGTTTGTCTTTCTCTTTCTGGTAATTTTACTGAGCATAATTCTCTGTAGGTAGGTTCATGTTGTAGCAAATGGCAGGCAGGAGTTTACCTTTTTGATGACTAAATGATATAATCAACTTACACTGTTCACCTACATTCATCAATTGTTAACATTTTGTCCCATTTTTTTCTTTAGCTAGTGCTCCCTATGCATTTCCTGTGTATAAATGAATGTGGGCATGTGTGTGTGTGTGTGTGTGTATGTATACACATTCTCTTTCTGAACCACTTGAGAATTAGTCGAGCACATTCTAACACATACTTCAGCAGTCATCTCCTGTGAACAAGGAAATTCTCTTATATAACCATAATACAAGGATTATATTTGGGGCCTCTAACCTTAATTTAAGATCATTATCTAATGTACTGCCCATACTCAAATTTCTCCAGTTGTCTCAGTACTGTCTTTCATAGCTACATTTTTTTCTAACTCAGGATTCAGTTGGTGCCACTTTGTATTTAGTCTCTATGGTTTTCTTTAATCTAGAACAGTTCCTCAGAGTTTTAGGTTTTTGTTTTATGTATTTATTTTTAAAAGACAAGGTGCAGATAGGAATGAAGGTAAGCAGAAGGCAGGCAGGAGGATGGAAGAGGAAGAAACACTTTATTTAAGTTTTTATTGTTTAATTATGCATCTTGGTAGTTCTCCCCAGCCTGGGACACAAACCTAGGTCCTTGGAATGTATGTGGCCTATGTCTTGGCTGGAGGCAGTTGACTAAACCACTACTCCACCAGGGTGCACCTAGATCTTTGTTTTAAACATCATTTACTCTTCAGAATTCCAAGCATAATTCCAGGTACAGCCATTCATCACATACCTAATCTATTTTATGGATTATTCCACGTGAGTACTGAAAAGTTGATATTAAAAGTAATTCTTGTGGACTCTGAAAAAATGAAAATATTCTTTTAAGAGATCTCAGAACTTTGATGGTTCCCTGTCATTCCTCCTGGAAACATGTTAGTTAGTCTGAAGGACACAGAGAAGGGAGAGTTCCCATTTCAGCCTTTAACATACTCAGTTTCTAATGGAAGATGAATGTGAAATCCTTTTTCAGTTACAGATAACTTTGGTGTCTTGTACCAGCCTGGGTTTTAGAAAGAAGGCAAAGTTCCAACCAAACCTTTATTGCTAAAGTCTGCTGAACTGTTGGAAACCAGTGACACCATGGTGGCATGCTGAGGAGAAAACAAATTGAGATGCAAAGCATGACTAATAATAAAATATTCTTCTGTAAGTTATTTGTGAACATTTCTATCACCATCATACATGTTTGATACTAGAATGAGCCTCCTAAGAAAGCAACTCGAGGTTTCCTTGCAGAGTAAGAAAATTAGCAACTGGTGAATGACTAACAGGAAAGTTGTATAAGTTGCCATAAAAATATTATGGAATTGTCCTTGTGTCTTAACATCAGGCCCATTGAATTTGGATCATTGTTATGTATTGAATGATTCAGTATTCTAGGAATTTTGAAGAAAAGATATTATATGAAAAAGAAAGTATAAAATGATGTAAGTTTGAATGGTGTGGGCTGTATGAACTGAGTCCTCTTCTGACAGAAAGTCTGAAATAGGAGAGTTTTCAATTTACCTCCTCACTTCTCCATCTCCATCATACGTTAAGCTTTTTTTTTTTTTTTTAATATTGTTTTTTTCCTTTTTAAAATCAGAAGTATATTTCTCTGAAGTGGAGCTTAAATGTTGTTTCTGGAAATTTGCTTTTACTCTACAGAGAATCTGATAAACTATCAGGTTACACATTGCCATTAAGCAAATCAATATTGGCTCTATCATCCATTAACAAATTAGAAGGAGATCTGAGTGTGTTTTTATCTAAATATTGAAGGAAATCATAACCATGAACATTTTTGAAGATGTAAATTTTTTCTATTCTTACTGTGTTAAGGAAAAGAATATACTAGTTACTATTCATTGAATACTTCAGGTATACACTGCTTATGTGAATCCTTTCATTTAATCCCCACAGCAAACCTCTGAGGTAGAATTTTATATTTTTATCATTATTTAAGGCTAAAGAACCTGAAACTTAGAAAGTTTAAATAATACATTTGGCAAGTATCGGAGCTGGAATTCATCTCTATGTGGCATCCAGTTTATCCTAGATGCTTATGTTATCCTCGATGATATTCTAACACATCATATTCTGTGTTGGAATCCAGGACATATGCTGATTTGTAGTTGTAAGGTGCAGTGTACGGTTTAGCATTTCTAATAATCCCTCTAAAAAGTGTTGATTCTGCTGCTGCAGGGACCACACTTTGAGTAGCAAGGCCATGCTTGAGTATTTCATGGACATTACATACAAGGAAAAAGTGATGGACACTTAGCAAAACATCTGAGGAACTTAATTGCAGAAACATCAGTGATAAACTAGAATCTAATTTTATTTAGCTGTCACCTTTTTCCCCAACTCTCTTTCAGTTATGATAGATCACAACAAAAGTTAAGTTTTATTTTTAAAACTGGTAAAAATTTTTGTAAAAAGATTTAGGTGAAAATTTGAAATGCTTGTATAATGTATGAGCTGTAATGTGCAGCCCATGAACTCTTGGGACCTAGGAAACCCACATTGAGAAGGGTACATCACATGCAACATAGTAGTTTGTAGATCAATTGCATTGAATAATCTGCATTTCTGAAGAACCCATTTTACCAGTTTCCCTGGTTATTGCTAAATGAGTGGAAGAAAATTTATTATTTAGAAAACTCAAATTATTTCTAAGAAGTTACATTGATTACTTGCAAAACAAATTTATGTAATCTTCATTTTAAATGCTTCCTTTCATGAGCATATAAATATCACTACAGAGAGGACCAGAAGACGCCATTCCAATTTTGATACTCTATTTGGAGTATATTGTTCTCCAAAAATTCTAACAAAAAGTTCTGATGCCTTTCCTGACTTACAGGTTTGAGGCTAATGTCCTTATTAAATAAGGGATACAGTTTTTTCACTAATAGGTGGGTTGTTATACTAATGTATTGATATTTTAAGTTAAGTAACTGGTTAATTCAGTAAGAATGTTTATTTGTAGGAATGAGCCCAGAGAAGAAGAGAAGGGAAAGGCCCTGAACTGGCATAAGTGTATGAACTTCTCAATCTTTTGTTTTTACCCAGTCTAGCATTTTTGGTTAAAAGATAGTTATGGAATCAATTGGACCTAGATTTGAATCTTGACTGGCATCAATGAACAGTGAGTCCTGAGCAAGCCACATGGTGTGACTGACCTCTTTGGAAAAGAAGGGGTAATAGGTCTCTAGCAGACACAGTCGGTGCCCCACAAACCCCCTTAGAGCTCTTACCATTGTTATGAACAATAGCTGCTAGTGGGTTTTCTCTCCCTTCACAGGGTAACTGTAGCTCTGAATCTCTATTCCCCCACCCCTGAACTAAGGACTGACTGACATGAGTGTAAATAATCTGGCTCCCTTACACATCAGGACAATTCTGAGGGGGACTGTATCTACATATTAGTTTACATCAGAATCCCAAGACGGCTTGTTAAAATATAGCATGCTGGGCCCCTTCCCGAAGCTTCTCAGCAGGTCTCTGGTGGGGTCTAAGAATGTGCATGTCTGATGCTGCTGGTCCAGTGACCACAGTTTGAGAATCAGTGGCCGACACTATCTTGAGTCCCCGAGAGAACGCTCTAGTTTCCTTAAATAATGAGTATTTCTTATATGGAACCCTTGCTGAACTTCTCCTTCCCTATCCCACATTCTCGCCTCTTTCCCCATGCTCATCCATCTTGGGAACCCTTCTGAACACTTTTTGTGTAAAAAAGTCCTTATTTGGGAACCCCAAATAAGAGTTGTTCTGAAGATCATGTAAACTAGCTCTTGCTGTCAGAATTTAACTCTTTTCATTTGAACATCACCTGTATACCTTGTATACCTTCCCTCCACCCAAGATTTCGTCATTGTCTTCCACATGGGTTATATTGAAAACAATATGCACTTTTCCAAATACAAAAATTACATATACATATATATTTTTAAATGCCTCTATAATAAAATAATATATATATATATAAATAAAGATTATATGCAGATATGTGTCACTAAATGACAGGGATATGTTGTGAGAAATTTGTTGTTAGGCAATTTTGTCACTGTGTGACTGTCATAGAATATAATTACACAAACCCAGCTGGTATAGCTGACTAAACACCAAGACTATACAATATAGACTGTTGGGACCACTGTGGTGTTTGTAATTCGTGGTTGACCAGAATGTGACCGGAATGTTAAGCAACACCTGACTGCATGTCAAACTATCTCTTCCTGCAGATGTGATATTTCTTCCCAGGGGAACTTCTCAACAGCGTGGTCTAACCCCTCTTGGGAATGGCTAAAGCAGGATGGCCTGGGTCATAAGAGGAAGAGTACTTTGTAGTCAATATTCAGCCATATGTTTCTAGACAGGAGATAACATTCAACTTGAAGGGATTTACTATAGAGGCAGGGTGATAAGGTGGGTAGTAGCTGTATTCTCTTTAGCATTTTGTGGGAAATTGAGCCATTAGGAGACAAGGCAGAGTCTGGCCTGTTTGGGTCTTGGTGATTTGGAGAGTTAGCACTCATTATTTGTTAATAACTGTATATCAGAGCAATCTTCTGTAATAGTTATAAGCACTGGCTCTGGAGTCAGACTGTAGATCACACTCCTGTCCTTCCCATCTACCTGTTTTAGAATCTTGGGAAGTTTAAAAATCATTGTAAGTCTCCATTTTTCCATCTGTAAAATTGAGATAATACAAATCCTATCATCTGTAAAATGATAACATAATTTTTTTCCACCTCACAAAGCTACGTAAAGAGGTGAATACATTCCCTGGCAGAGAATAAGAACTCAGCAATGTTAACATTATTGTTGTTTTTGTTATTTCTATCATTGTTATTTTGGTTTTGTTGCTAATTTTAGTAGTAATTGCATACCAATCTTTAATTAGGGGAATGGCTACAAAACTGAACCAGAAATCCTAGCACTAAACCAAATGTCTAAATGGTGGGGAGCTGATAAATAACTTGAGTGGTCAGACAAGAAGGACCTGAAGAAACTTCTAGATGTGGCCACCTATGGAATATCCTGCCCTGAGATTCCAAATTGGAGTCTTGTGTGACAGAAGTCAGGACCCCCTGAAAGTCCTATCTCACAGCAAGGTTGCTATGAAGTCCCCATGCCCTGGCACAGCACTGCATGGGCATGCTTCCTGCTGTATGATATTTACCAATTCACCTGGATTCACTGGATGATAAATATATCACCAGTAGAGTACATTACACTTGCTATTTGCAATTTGTAAACCAAGCTGCTATAGCAGGAATTACTGTCTACCTACTATCCTATAGGTAGAAGAAAGATTATTTTAAAGCTTTCTCATCCTGCCAGAGTGAGCCCATTTTCAATCTCAGCCATTCTCCCATGTTCTCATCACAATGCATGAGCTTCTTGGGCTTGGGGAACACAATTGGGGTAGAGGTAGAATGTGGGTGCCTGGCTTCTAATCTACTGAGTAGTTCCCTCTGAGTTCTTGGTGCTTCCAGGGCCTTAGGTTCTGTCTCCTCAGCATCCCAGCATTTGTATTGTTCTCCATCTTCTCTGAGAAATACCTCATTTTTCCCCTCCTACACCTTTAAAGAGATGCCTGACTCTTCCCACCAGCTCCAGAAAAGTAATAATAATCATTTTGGTGATGTTGGCTTTCCACAGAAAATAAGAATTGCTGCTAATTTCACACCTCCTTTGAGACAAGGAAGCTCGGATTCTGGCTCTATATTTGAAATGAGAATCATAGAAATTTAGGAAAAATCTATGAAAGTGACTATCATCCCCAATTTATCCTATATGTTGTTTTTTAATACATTTGGGCAGCTTCATTCATTTGTTTGATTTGTGGGGTGCACTGGGGGCACAGGAGCAAACCAGATCCAGATCTTGCTATCATGAGGCATCTGGAAAACACAAAGGCAGGATATTCTAGGCTATATCCTCATAGATGCTGGAATCCAGAGCCAGATGACACTGCCAAATTGGCCCTGCTATTACTTAACATTGATCAGACACAAGATTGCTTTTGTTTCCTCGGGTGTTGCTTGTGGAGGCAAAGCTTGTGAAGACAACCATTTGGAAAGTCACACGAAGTTGCTATCAGGGCTTTATTGAGCTGGAAGTTCCCTGCTGAGGTAAGGCATTTTTGAAAGGTGGTACTGACTGCTTCTCACTGCCTCTAGGCAGGACTCCAGTTTTTCTTAATTTTCTTGGAAGAGCTAAAAGATTAAGGCCAATTATTGACCACGATTTTCTTTTTCACCCAGAAGTCCAAGTAGCACTTTTATATTGGTGCTTATGATTATGTTTGTATCATTTTTTGTCTTGTTTCATCCAGAAGAGTTTTGTTTCTCTATGGAGGTCTAAGCTTCTTGAGAGCAGATTGAATTATTTCCTTGATTAACTTACATTAATTTTTGTTTAAGGACAGGAGCAGGCAGGAATGAAGGTGAGTAAGTAGGCAGACAGGAAGAGAGAGGAAAAGGAAACATTGTATTTTACATTTATTTAGTTGTTCACATGGGTTTTCCCCAGAGATGCAGTAAGCAAACCCCAGTCCTTTGGTTGTATGTGGACTACACTCCTTCTGAGGTGGCGGAACTAACCACTACTACACTAGGACGCACTGCATATTAATTCTTAAGGGATGGAAATATTTGCATTTGTTTGAACGTGATTGCAATTTGTACACCCTTCCATGTATAGAATCTCATGTTATGTATGTTACCTTTAACTCGCTTGATCAATGTTACCTGCTTTGTTCATACCTACATTGTTTTTCTGGGCCTGAATGGTGGCTTTATTTTATTTTTCAGTAATGTTTCAGGGAAATATATGAGCAAGTGACTTGACACAATTGGCATGCAGTAGATGGCGCGCCTGGGTTTCTTAAGGGGAAAGCCGGAGAAAAAGAAGTAGCAAACACACCAATAGCAATCATTAGCCTGTCATTTGCTAAATATATGTAATCCCCAAACACAGTTTTTTTAATAGCACACAGTTGAGATGTGCATGAGAATTAATGAAGGAAAGCAGAGATGCAGTCTAATATAGTGTGTAAAAATGTGGAGTTTGGGATTCTTTGGCCTTGACTGTGAGTCATATTCTGATCCTTCCTTGATGAGTGATCTTAAGCTGGTCACTACTCTGGTCCTTAGTTTCCTCATCTGTGAAATAACAACATATTAGTATCAAATTCAGAGGGTTATTAGAAGGATGAAATAATATATTGCATAGAAAGTGTCTATACTCAATCATTATTAGTTATTACCATTCATTAGTATATCTTTTCACTATCTCTGGGACATTTCATGGGGCATTTCCCAGAGAAAAACTATGGAAGGTTAGAACATTCAACTTGGATTTGATACCGTGGAACACAAAAGGAGATATTTAAACCAGCTTATTAAAAGAAAGAAAAAAGACCTTAACTAAAATACATGATAACCTTTCTGTCCTTTTATCTTGACATATTTAGATAAAGCAGATGAATTCTCTTTAGCTCTCAACCATGTATTTTTCATTATCTTGTTGAATATTGTGATTTATTTACAATTGCTCCTCACCATCTGTGATAGTTCATTGCATGTGTCAACTTGACTAGGCCACAGTATTGAGACAATTGGTCAAATACTAACCTAGATGCTGCTGTGGCTACACACACACACACACACACACACACACACACACACACACACACACATCTTTAAGAAGAAGAAAGCAGGTAGGAGCGAAGGCAGGCAGGCAGGAAGAGAGAGGGAGGAGGAAGAATCACTTATTTGTTTATTTAGTTGTTCATGCTGGTTTTCCCCTCTGCTCCCATCAGCACACCTGAATACCTAGAATTTACATGGACTACGTTTGAGGTGCAGACTTAATACCTTAGCTACCAGGACACACCTGTGAAGGTATTTTTAAGATGAGATTAACATTTAAATCAGTAGACATTGAATAAAGCAGATTTCTCTTCATTAAAGTTGGTGGGCTTTACCCAACCAGTTGAAGGTCTTAAGAGAAAAAAGACTGACCGCCTCCAAAGAAATTTTGCCTTCAGACTGCCTTTTGACTTAAGTTGCAAAACTGCTTTTACCCTGGGTCTCTAATCTGTCTGTCCACCCTGCCAACTTGAGATTTCTCAGCTCCTAAAATCATGGGAACTAACTTCTTAAAATAAATCTATCTATAGTCTGTTGGTTCTCTTTTGCTGGAATACCCCAACTAATACACCCCACTACTACCCCTATCATTCTTTTAGTTTGATGCAAACTAGTTTAGCATACTCGATGTTTTAGTAGGGCAAGAGAGAAAATCAGGCAAGAGCGTACTTCTTGTTTTTCTTATGCCTCTAAATAGGGTCTTACATTTGCACCATGCAACTAAATCTTTGCTTTCAGAGCTGTATGTTATGCTTAATCCAAAATGCCAGACTTTCAAAGTATCTGAGTAAGAATTTCAATAATAATGGTTGGGGCAGAAAGATTTTCCAGTTACTTAGATTAACCAGAATGTCATTCTCAAAACAATCTGGTTAATCCATCCTTTGATGCATTTTGAAAAATATTCACAAGAGACTTTGAGAATGATTAAAAGAAATTCTCATTTTGAAAGTAAAAAAAACTAAGTAACAGGCAAATTTTCAACATGATCGTGTTTATTCAATTTTCTAAAATTCTGGCTAATTTCTTCCACTTACAGTTTTACTCAAATAGCCCTAATATATCACTTGCTTTTAAGACTGGTTTTCTAACTGGTTTTCTTCACAAATTATTTAAATTATATTGGAATGGCTTGCATTTCAAGGTGTGTAATTGTTTAATGTTTTCTTCAGAGACAACATTTGTGCTTGGGTAAGCTTGTTGAATTTTTACACATTTTAACAATCCAACACCCTCTTATTTGGGTTTCACACTGTGGCTAACACTTTGGCTAACACATTTCCTAGATCCTTAAAAGAGTTACATATTTTTGATGTCTAGCTTAGATTAAAATAGGATTCGTTTTACATTAAGTTAATGTAGCTTAATAGGATATGATATTTGCTAAGGGGAAAAAAAGAAATCTTGCTCATCTTTTTATTTCTTGTTGAGCTGTGCATGGAGGCTCAATAAAACACTCTGAATTTCACTTGGAGGAAAAAAAACCTCTCCTTCCAGCCTGCATTTATTTTCAGGGAGATTGCCAGAGTATTGCTGAATTTAGTGAGCCATCACGACTACTCTTACTTATTATTGACTTTCATCAGTATTTTCTGCATGGGCTGTCCTGGGAATGGGACTTCAGATTTTAGATGCAAATAGGATGAAGCCAATATCTGCTTGACTGGTGGCTATGTGTAGAGTTGAAACACTGCCTGGTGTAGGTTTACAATCCCTGAGGCAGCAGTGGTGACAAGCTAATGGAGGAGCCAGGAAGATTATGTCCCAGGTTGAATGGAAACAGCTCAGTGAGGGGCTACTCAAGTGAGCATAGTTTCTCCTAGGAAACACCACTAAGATCAGGAAGCGACAGAAGATGCTTCTGACGGAGCAAAGATCCATGTATTACATTCCCAGCTCTCCAGGATGATTTAGTTTAGGATAACATGCTTTTTATGGAAGCCTTGGAGCTAAATACAGAACAGACTACAGTTCCCATGCATCTCTGTTCCAGACAATCTCTCCAATCCCCCTTGGCAGCAAACACTGATTTTTCTAAGCACTTGGCTCAATGAAGGAATGAGGTAAAACTGGCGAGGACAAGAGAGACATTAAAATCTTATGCCACCATGAAGGATTATGGAGAGAAAAATCTTCTGTTTCGGTTTTCTAAATCATAAGCTTAGAGTATAAACAAGAAGAGTTAGCTTTTCCAACAGACACTGCACTAGACATACTATCCGTGCTCTTGATGACTCTGCTTGGCTTTCGTTAAAAAATAGGTTGAATTGGAGAAATTGGAGAAATTAATTAAAACACTCAAAGAGACCTTTTATTTGCTTCACAAATTTGAATTTGTTTTCCTCTCAACAAGTAAGTAAAAAATATTTTTTTGGCTAAAGGGAAAAGATGTGTTTTGGGCCAAATGAGTTTGGTTCTACCTTATCATCTGCTTTGCAAACACATTGTAATCAGAATTTTCATATGGAATAAGTAATCTGCTGTTAGGGGAAAATGTTACACTGCTAGGAATGGAAAATGAAGAAAGTTCTTGGCAAGTCAGAACTTTGTGTTCATTTCGCATTAGACAGAACTGGCCCCCTCAGTATTTCTCCCTCCTGCTTTCTTCTGTTAAATTCTGACACTACATTTCTAGCTCTGATTTCAGCATTGAGATGACATGATGTAGAGTTTCAGATTTTCACCTTCCTTAAATCAAACAATCTTAGTTTTTATCCTTGAGCTCTAGGGTTCATTATTATTTTTTTAATTTGCATAAAGGGCTATATCAATACTGAGCTTTTTGGCACCCCCGTGTATGTTACTCCTGAGATGAGTGTCTCACTTGCCTTATCCCAGTCCTCTGTCTCTGCTCATCAGTAGTCTTGGGGAAGAATGCTCAGGTGGTGAATGGGGGTTTTTATTCAACTGCAGACTCATTGGCTGAGGGTTTGCCTTGGAGGTGTTAAATTCTTGGCATTTCGCAATGCCTTGCTCTTGGGCTCTGTAAGCTCCTCTAGAGTGGGAGAAAAGCAGGCAGAGAAGGAGAAAATTAGGAGATAGGAGTGGGCAGCTGTCAGCATGTGAGCAGACTGTGCACTACAGCTGAGATGGACCAAGAGGCTGCAGAATGATGGGGGAGAAAGTGAGGAGACACAGGGTAGTAAATGGCCAATATCTAGATTCATTGTTTCAATTTATCTTCCTAATAGCAAGGTGAGGTAGGTACTTGTGTGAGTTTGAGACTAGGGTAAGGGTAATGAGTACCAAAAGACTCCTGAAACTGAAATAAAGAATATTTAATGCAATACTTTAAAGACTCAAAATTAATGCACAAAAAAGCTAAGAAGCCAAACCCATGCTAAACAAAATATCAACATTTAAAATAAAGACAGAATCCTACTCCACACATACATGACCTTGCCTTACTCACATCGTTGTAATGCAGACCCTGGTTCTAATAAAACTTTATTTCCAAAAATAGGTACCAGTAGATTGCCAACATGATTTCTTAAAATAATTAAAATATAATTTATGTTGACTACTGAGATTTTGGCTCCCTCTTAAATTTTGCTTCTAAAGTTAATGTCTTACTTGTTACTCTATACCCAGGCTCAGACACATGGAGCAAATTGCTCTAAGTCACCTAGGCGATGTCAGATGATCCAGCTGATCCACTCCTACAAACCTCTCTCCTGACCACTGTCTCTTCGATGACAATGTCAAGAAAGTGTCAAGTGGTGCACAGTTCCCCACTTCTGACTCTCCTCCTGAATGTTTTCCTACTTTGGGTAAATTTATGGTTAGTGGGTTCAGAGCTTTGCTAGGAAAAGTGTAGCAGAGTTAAAATGATAAACACGTTCTCACTGGCTGCTTATCCTACTACATGCAGATGAAGCAAACCGAAAACTTGCCAGTTTTACAAAGGCTTATTGACATGTTGCAGCTGCATGTGTTTGTTTCATGACTGAGGGTAAAATCTGGATATATGTGTAGGGTTATCACACATCCCTGTTTGACCGGGATTGTCCCTGTTTAGCAAGATTGATCCAGTATCCTTCCTGGTTTGAAATTCTGTCCCTATTTCAATCACAATTTGTTAAAGTCAATTTGTGCAAACCCACGCCCAACAAACTAGCTCCAAGTTGTCTGACAGGGATGCAGGTTTCCCCGCGGGGATGTTACAATCTACAAACAGACACCTACACACGCACGCATACCCACACATGCGCGCGCGCGCACACACACACACACACACACACACACACACACACAAACACACCCTTAGCCTGAACCTCCAGCTCCCTTTCCTCCCACTGTCCCACCCCATTTCCTTTCCTGGTGATATTCCAATTGGTCCTGGCTTCAACTCTAAAACTTGCACATGTCTGTATATGTGTGCGTGTGGTAATGTTAAAAAAAAAAAGTCAGACATTTTATAATTTTTTCAGTATCTGATAATTGCACAAGAATGTACCTAATTTTCCATTAGGTAAATTGGGCGGCCAAATAGAACTAATGAATATTGTGTGGTTGACTTCTGTCATTTTTTAAAGAAGGAATAAGGAATGAAATTCTTTCTTTTAATACAGAGACAGAGACAAGTGACTTTGGAATTTAATGAGAAGCACCAGATTGGAAAGCTTGCTTCTGAAGCCTCTTGCCTTCTTTCCACATATAATTGCAGAAGGCTTTCAATATGGGTTTGTGGCTTGATTGACAGATTAACTGATGGTTTGTTGGGCACAGAGCTTTAGGATTCAAAACACTTTATAAAACATCCAGCTCTTTTGAGGTCCTCACAAATAAGAAAAGTGGAACACAGGTTTTTTCCTACTGAAAACATCGGAGATGTCATGAAATACCAGTAGACTTTGTGAGAACTCCTCTGGGATTTGTTTCGTCATTTTTTATGGCAAGACTCACCATTGGTGATCACCCATTAGTTTTTCATTACTGACCAAGTCATGCTTTTGTATCACTGAGAATGGTATGAAAATATTTCCCTCTGAATTTTCTGGCAGTGATAGTTTTATGCTGCCCAGCTTGGAAAGGCATTTATTTGCCTCTATACTTACAATGCTTCATAAAAGGTTTATAGGCAACTGCTTTTATTATGTCTTTTTTTTGGAGAAACCAAAGTGGACAGATATCTACAGGATGACAATAGATTGTGTGTAAGACTTAGCTTCTTAGAAGTAAGACAGACTACAATCATTATCCATTGAGTTTCTAAAATTAATTTGAAATGTTGGCCATTAAAGGGACAGAGAATAAATGAATTCTAATGCATTTTAGGAGCATAAAATTAGAATGGCGTAGCTTGATTGACAACAGTCTAATGTTATTAGCAATTCTTATCTGGTTAAAAAAAGGGTGGGAGGCATGTTTCTTCAAAGTCACAATCTTCATTTCTGTGCTTTGTAAATTATTAACCATTCTATTAGAAAAATAATGAGGAACTGCAGATTAAATGGCAAAGGCATCGTTAGTTAAAAAAAAAAAAAAACTTTTGATAATTTTGACCTTGGGAATGTGGTGGGTATGGATTAGAAATACACTGGTTGGTTCCTCATCTTAGTTTTTCTTTGATTGCAACACAATGTTGGCCTGGCATTAAAATCAATATAAGAACAATAGGCCTATTGCATAGCCTAAAATTAAGGATGTTATAAGTGTATATGAAATGTCAGAATCAATTTAGTTATCTGCTGAATGACTATTGTGGGAATAATATTGTGCTATGATCTTGAGAAAAAGAAACTATAAGGGCTTGTCATTATCAATGGGGCATTAACTGTATGGCTATGGAAACAAATATGTAGAAAATGTGCAATTCTATATAACTGCAATATATATGGGTAAAATGAAGTGCTAAATTGTATATTGGAGCTAATTTGAGAGTAATGATATTTTTAATAGGTGCTAATTGTGATGATCATTAATTAATGAAGTTTGAATAGAAAGAGTAATTGTAGCCAATCAAGAAATATCAAATACGTTTTGATATGCTTGCATTTTGTAGCACATGCGCTGCTACCTTCTGGTAACTCTTTCTCTATTCTCCTTCCAGCTACCTTTTCTCTGGTCATTCATTGTTATAGTTCCTCAAGACTCAGTCTTGAATCACCTCCTTTACTCAGTTTTCATTTTCTCTATCTGGAAAATCTCATTCATGCATATGTCTCCAATGACTTCATCTAAGTAGATGTTATTACAAATTTACATTTTCAGTCTAGATTGCACCTCTAGTTCCAAACCCATATGCCCAACTGCTTCATGGACATTGCTTCTTGGGTGTCTCAAAGAACTCAAAACCACATGCACTATGCTGGAATTATGATTTAATTTCTTTCCAACTTAGTCTGCTTTCAGTGTTTTCAGCTTGGGAAATGGACCCAACATATATCTGACTTATTGAAGGCAGATGAAGCCGTAAAACTGGAGGTCATTGCTGAGGCTGCCATCCTTCTCACCATGCTGTCCAATTCTTCATACAGACTTGTCAATGATATCTCCTCTATATCACAAAGATCCAACTATTTTTCTCCACTGCGCTGCAGTGTATGTCCATTCTTTTCTTGGAATTATGCTTTTTCCTTTTGTAACACCTATTTAGTAGATAGGTAGGTAGGTGTAGCAGGCAGCGCTAATTGCTTGCTTGGCATTCATTCCCACCTTTTCCCTTAGTATTAAAGGTATCTGTTCCCTTCTTTGTGATGCAGGAGAGAATGACCTTATTTCCATCTCATGGCAAATAGCCTTGCTAATTCATGTGTAAGGGGTTGGCACATAACCCATTTTGGGCCAGTGAAACACAAAAGGATGTGTACTGCTGCAAGGATAGTATTTTTTGACAACATTGTGACACCAGCAAGTGAGTGGAGTTGTTGTCATGCTGCCAAAGCTTCCATGTGAGGTGGCAAACGTCCATATATTTTTTGTCAATTTGAGGTGATGATATTTTTATTGTTTGAAACTGGAATTACGTATTTTTTAATAGAGATTACTTTGACTTACAAAATATACAAGTTGAGAAGTGAAAGTTCACCATTCACCAAATATGTGATCACATACCACAGCCACCACCAGAATTCCAATCGTCCTTCACCCCTGGACATTGGAAGTATCTTAATGGACCCAATAATTTCATTCCCAACTGTCTGGTCATTTGATTAATAAAAAGATCAGTTCACCCCAGCTACCCAATTAGACTATATCTGTGTTTGATTTCCTTGCTGTTGGATTCTCTGTATGGAAGACCATCTGTACATAGTAGGAATTTAGGGAATATTTGATGGATGAATGAATGTCCTATTCATAAAAATCAGAGGTGAGCATACAGAGGAAGTAATGACACAAGTTAATGTTTGATCAATGTCTGTGACTGGAAGGAGGAGCTTGATGGAAGAATAAACTGGGTGGTCCAGGTGTCTGCAATGGACATTATAGAGGAGAGGAGGTCTGAGGTGATCTTTAAGCACTGGTTGAATATGAATAGACAGACAGGCAGAAATGGTGGAGTGAATGTAGCAGACATAAGGAGGTGATCCAAGGGCAAGAGAGTTGTGTAAAACTGAGCACCTTTTGATCAGCATCTCAGCTCAAAACTTGAAAGATGTTGTGAATTGATGACAGATGGCCCTCAAAACTACATGTAAAGAGCCTGAACTCATTTTAAGAGAAATGGGGAATCTTTAAAGAATTTTAACAGGCGTGTGGTCTGATGTTAATTATGTATCTCACTGGTACTTAACTCCTGAGTGAGTGTGCCTCTTAGTTTACAACCTCCACTTACTAGAGAAAGAGAAGCGCTCTGTGTCCATGATTGTACAGTTATGCATACAATGGGTAATGAATGTAATTAAAAAAAAAAAACCCTTTCATTTTAAGCTTTTAAAATCATGTCCCTCTAGTTGAAATTGAAAGAATAATTGCATACATGATGTCTTACCTGTAGGCAGATTTCATAGTCATTCATTTTCAAATATCTGATGTCAGTAATTTAAGTAAGACTTCCAGAACATTATTCCTCTGTGCTACGTCTGCCACTCAATAATTTCAAATTGATTCATTGCTATACCTAATGGAAAAAATCATTTTAAGAACTTTACCTATTTTCCCAAAGGGAAAATGCCTGGGGAGCCCACCGTTCAATAGTTCTCTTGATGCCATGACTTGATTTTATGTGCCTCTTCAATTTTAAAGAATTTGGAGTACAGTTTTAAGCAGCTTCAAAAGCTGGTTAGGTAAACCCAATATCTTTGAATGTCAAATTACTTTATGTCTTAAAAGAGGAATTCACAAAATTTTTTGAACAATTTATTTGAAGTAGTTATAAATCTTGTTATTTTTGTTTGTTTTAGGACTTTTTATGATTTCCATACTCTTTGTATATAGCTTTATATATCTGTGAGTATGAGTATAGACATGACTATATTCCTAGACATATTTTTAATAAGAAAAAGTTTGATATCTAGAAATGATGCCCTGCTTATTTTCAACTCCTGTTTCTCAGAGCTTTGTTAGTTCAACTTCTTTAGTTACAACAAAATAGGGATTTGGTTAACTTAAGGCCAACAACAACAACAACAAAAAGGAATGAGGGAGGCCTGAGAATCCAGTGGAACGATGAGACTTTATGAGGGACAAGCAGGAATGAAGAAGGACAAGAAGGGACTTCCGGAGATGCAGGTGACAGAAAAAAGAGCAATCCTATGCAGATACTGCCACGGGCTAAAGAGGCTCTTTTTTTTCCCCTCCCAGTACATTTGTCCTTTAGCTTATGAGTCATGCCCAGGAGAGAGAGAGAAAGAATGAACATGGTTAGCTTGGATTGGGTTTTCTGCCAAACCTGAAAAGAGTGGGGAAGGGTCTTCCTAAGGGAAATACAGGCGCTCCTTCTAAAGGAGGGGGACGTCTCATGGACGTAGCCCAGAACAAAATACATCAGATATTATGTATAGCACTCCCACCTAAACTCTTAGTTTGTCTCCAAACTTGTTTCTTTCCAATTCAGCCTCCACACTGGCTGCCAGAGTGATCCCCTGTAAATCCCAAATAGACTCGATGCTTCCTGGCTTAACACTCTTCATTGACTCCTTAAGGATCTCGTGATTCTTTGGTGTCACTTCTCACTTCTCTCAGCTCCTGATACTCCACTCTCACAAATTACTAAGAGCACCTCTCACCTTCACTCTGCACTGTGCTGACCACCATTGGGCATTAGCTTATCCTCCTCTAATCCTCTGGGTTCCTCTGTGTGTCTGTCACTGGGTTTTCTACTGGGTCACAGTGGTCAGCTTAAGGGTCTGTATCTTGCAGGAGAATCACCTCATTCTTTTTGTTTTTCAATCTCTAAGAGTTGCACAATAAATGGCTTCATTATTATTTGTATTATTTCTCAGTACATTTTGCTGAATGAGTGAATAAATGAATGCAATATATTTTTCCTCGATATTTCTTTCCAGATAGCAATGACAAAACTTGATACCTGTAATAACTATCATCTTTTGAAATGCTAACTAGCTTCTAACAGTGCTGTATTATTATTCACCAAAATTCCTTAAACTAAGGGACACTTATTTTCGAATCGCTAATTTCCGCTGTGAAAAGAGACCCACCTCTCATGTTTATTTCTTATGTCTCCTTTGATGACTATAGAGATAAATATGTACATTTCCATAGAGAGGAAATGCATATACTAGGTAATTTTCTAAAGCAGAAGCTGGAAAATCATGGCACGTCTTCTTTGGAATAATCTAGATTGCCACTTGTGTTATTCTGCTTTCTAACTGCAGTAATTTTGTGTTACTCTTCTAGCACATTTACCACGCCTGTCGTGTGTGTGTGCGCGTGCGCGTGTGTGTGTGGGGCTATTAGCAGCACATTGAACGCCCTTGTGAACTCGTTATCTACTATCACCTCCCGAATCCTCTTAAGCCTGTTTGCTTTTTGGAAAAATTCTCTGTTTATGCCTGTGCTTCATAGTATTTTTCCCAAAGTGCATTGTTTTATGTTGTTGTAAATTGAACTCATCACACTTAAACTCATGTGTCTCTCTAAGGTCTCTGGATTATTCTGTACTGTTGATCTATTTTTCACTGTTTATGATTTTCTGCAAGTATGAATAACGTACAATTTACTTTGTACCTTAGATCATTAATAAAGGTATTAAATAGCATGTGCTTCAGTATTTGCCTTTTGGCACCTTACTTTTCCCAATTTGACTCTGGCCTGTTTACCATTATTTTTTATTCTGTCAGGTATTTTTTTTCTCATTAAAATATTGTTATAATATATAGTTTTAAAAGAAAGTAGCTTGTAACTTTTCTTAATTCCAGCACCAAGGAGCAGATAACCAAGATAAATTATATTAAAAGACTTAAAAAAATTTATCTCGGAATTTATATTTAGGAGAATTGTCAATTGACTATTATAATATTTGAGTGTATACTGTATTAATAATAGTAACTAACACTTTTAATAACAGTACTTGCCTATTAGAGAACAATCCTAGATATAGTTAAATGCATAATTAAGTAAATGTTGCTAATAAAATGAAAAGCTAGGTCATAAACATAGTGGCAGAGTTAGCACTCAAAATCTGGATGTTCGACTTTTAAATATGGATTCTTAAGAAACACTATATTTGTTTCAAAGGGGAGAGATTGAAATAAACCAGATACGGGTCTTACCCCAAGACGTTTATAACATTATACAGGTTTTTCAAATAAACAACCTGTGTCTCCTTACTCTTCTTCTCAGTCATTAATCAGCTTTTACCTCATTAGCATTTCTTGTCTTCCTCCCCATCACCATAATGTTGGTTCTAAGACAAAATTGTCACAAGCTGAGATTTCTATAGCAATTGCCCCAACTATCTCTCTGATCTCACCTGGGGGTGTTAAAACTCAATCTCCACAGTGTCAACTGTTACTTTACAAAAACACAAAGATGATCTCATCTGAAGTCTTCATCTGCCTAAAGCCCTTAGACAGCTAGCTACAAGGTAAACGTCCAAGCTCCTTAGCAAGCATCCAAGACCCCAATCCCTTACTTTCCTAAATTACTCTCCTAAATTCCATGCTCCATGGATCTCCTCCTGTGCTCACCTGTATCTAGCTTTTTGAATAAACTCAATACCCAACACTAGTGATTCTTTTCTTTTCTTCCTAGAATGTTCTGATTGGCAAGACCTGGGTCATATGCCTACATTTGAAATGGGGTTTGGGATAGGAAATACAAAACATAGGGCCTACACATGAAGAAAGGGTAATTTTTTTCCTAGTCAAAAAAGGTTCTGTTGCCAGTAAGGGAAAGTAGATTCTGTTCAGGAAAACACAGGAGAAAGTCATCTTTCATCAACCATCATGGGCATATAATATGCACTCAATAAATGACCTATTTTATAAAGGCAATGAGCATGTAATAGAAATCAGATAGGATTCTTTATTTGACAGTCTCCAACACAGAATCTATTTTATAATTTTAATCAATATCTTTAAAAATAACATTGAATAATTTCTTTAACCAGTAATTTGCATTTCACTTAATAAATAGAGAAAGTGATCTAGAAATAGGTTAGGTGATTACACATTATAAAATATCTGTAAGGAAGAAATTTAAGTTGTCTTTGCAACAGAACATCTTTGAAGCAGTACATTATTCATATAGAATATTGTAACTCAGGAAAGATTCTTTTTCTTTTTTAAAGCAAAGGTGCAGGCAGGAATGAAGGCAAGGAGGCAGGCAGAAAGGAAGAGAAAGGAGGAAGAAGCAGCTTCGTTTTTATTCCCATTGAGTTGTTCAAACCAGCCACCACCCGCCAGGTCTGGGACTCAAACCCAGCGGTATGTTGTTTGCACCTTCAGAGGCGATTGACCTAACTACTGCTCTAACCTCAGGAAAGATTCTTAAAATCATTCCTTGGCTGACTTACAGCTATGGCTCCCCTGCTTATCTGCTTGAGAATTTATCATTATGATGAGACAAGTGTCATAAGTGAACTGGACCCAGAACTGTAAAATTCAGTCAGTCTGTTTTGCCTGAGTTCATCTAACGCCATGTGGAGGTTCTCAAAATGGATGCGGTCAAGGTGTTTTATCATTTATCACTTGAAAATGCTTACCCATCTCTGGAAGTTCTTAGCTTCATTGGCAAATCAAGTGAGAACTGAAGCTCACTGAATCTATCTAACCATCCTACATTTATGCAGGATAAATTTAGGTTTAGGACTCTAAATGTCCTGCAGCAGTTATATGGATGAACCATGGACCATTAACTAAGTTTTATCATAAACCCACCCTGTAGTCTCTAGATATGCTCTGTTATTGGCTTAGAAATAGTTGTGCTTTCAGACCAATGCAAAAACATTCCAAAACTCTATTCTGACCTTGAAGAATAAAGAGAATAAAAAATGTTTAGGGCTAAGAAAAGACCTGTACATAATGCTGGTGCTAAAGTGAGGTATTTCTATGTGGTCAATATTCTCAGACCCTTGAGCATATCCTGAGCAATGGCTTCTTCTGTGCTGATTGTTGCTGAAGTATCCTTTGTTCAGTTTTCATGAGTAATCAATTGTATTGGCTGGTAAATGAGAGCAACAATTGTTCTTGAAGTTATTGGCATCTCAGCCCAATCTTTTCTACTCTAATTCTAGATTTTAGTATCAATGAAATGAAAACTCAGATGCATCAGAGCAGGTTGGAAAAGATGTCAAACCCTTCTTGAAGAGTAAAGATTGGTGCTGACCTTAGATTTTATAAACACTAAAAGGCTGAAGCATTATTTATTTTCTCATAATTTATATAAAGGAATGCTCTGATTTTTATTGCCTGGAAACAAATTGACCTCAAACTGAGTCAATTAAAATAATCATTTTATTTTGATCACTGTCAGGAAACAGGGAAGGGCTTAGCTGAGCTAAGTTGTCCCATGTATTACAGTCAGGTTTTGACTGGGGTTGTTGATAATTAAATGCTTGACTGGACAGGACATCCAAGATGGCTCATTCACATGGCTGAGGTTGATGCTATCCCTTGGCTAAACGCTTACTGACATGTTCTGCCTGATTACCTACACATAGCACCTCTTACATGGTGGTCTCACAGTAGTCAGATTTCTTACACAGCTTTCTTCAGAGTGAGGATCCCAAGAGGACAAAACAGAAACTGCGTGACCTTTTCTAACCTAGTTTTAGAATTCTGCAGCATCCCTTTCATTGTATTCTTGTGGTTATAAATAAGTCACTAAGACTAATCCAGATTCAGAGGCTGGGGACATAGACTCCCATCTCTCAAGGGAAGAATAACCCCAAAATAGTATGTTTTAAAACCATCACAAGTGTTCTTCAGGGGGCTCTTAGAAATAGCTTCCTCTTGTTGTCCAGGATAATTTCTAGTAGTAGTCACTGTCTAGATATTTTGTTATTCATAATACTAGGAGTTATGGACACATAATTTTACCTCAGTGTTTCTCACTGAGGTCTAGTATCAAATACCAATGCATATTTTTCTCTTTTGAAGCCAAACCAAGAATTTTATCCCAACTGCAGTAAGGGGAGAAGAATAACTGAGAAGCATTTGGATCTGACTCAAGAAATTGGGGTATTAAATCCACCTGTAATGCAAAACCAATTTTAACCAGTGCTGTGTAAATTCTCCACTGAGTTTGACAAGATTTTATTTTTAACCCATCAAATGAAAAACTCATTTAAACTACCTTGTTCTTGATAGCCATATATTAAAGATAAATATGTAGACATTAATGATATGTTGTCTGCTTTGTAAAATCAAGAGAATACAAAATGTGCAGTTTTTTTTTTTTTAAAATAAGCAATTTCCTTCTATAGACCTTTAATATTAGAAAATCTGTAAAGGTCTGTTGCTGCCCTAGATTATTCTATAGAAAAATGAAATCTTTTCAAAGTCAACATTAAAATTCACATTATTCATGACTTCCTTTTTTCATGATTTATTTTACAGCTTGCCTATAGCAGCTATTTTGCTTCATGTACAATAGTATCACTAATGGCTTTAGCCTGCTTGGTCCTGAAGTGTTATCTATTATATAGAAGTATGTGCTAGTTCATTAATGAACTGATAAGGACTCAAATATCTGCCCTCAATTTCATTTGTTTCCTCAGAGAGACAGTATCTCAGTTGTGACACAGTATGTTAATACTATTCTGTATAAGTTACTGAATCACCTGCTTTTTCACAATTGTAGTAGTGGACTATTACTAGCTCTAAGAAGACTATGTCTCAGAACAGACTCAGATAGATTTTGTTTGGAGGCACCGTAATGAATTATGGGTTTTGTATATTGAGCAAGTAAATGAAAATGTGTGCACTTGTGTCTGTTGAAAGAAGCTTATTCTTCTTGGCTTAGTACAATTGGGCATTAAGATAATCATGAAGATTATATAATATTGCTTTTATTTTCTGGTTCTCAGGCCAAAATATGATTGTAGGCTCTTTCTATGACCTTTCTGCTAATGTACTTTCTACTATCATGTTGATTAAAAAGTAAAACAAAATAGTCCTCTGCTTATTTTTCCTATGTTCTTATTTTTTGAATTATCTATTTATATGTATTAATATATACATATGTATATGCAGTGATTTTTTTTAATTGCAAGGGTAACAATACCTTAATACAAAAGAAGAAAAGAATAATAAACCTCTTAACTCATTTCCCTAAACTTAGGTTTGTATCCTTTCAATTAATTTTTCTAATATATGTATACGCATACATATGAATCACATATGAATAAGTAGTATAGTTTCATGGTTAAAAATTCACATGCTGAGAGATTATAAAGTGAAAGGCCTTCCTCTTCAGAACTTAAACTATCCCTTCATAGAAGCCTCCAATGTTTTCTGTTCTCTGTTTTTAGAGATGTTTTAAGTAAATTCAAACAATTATATGTATATTTTCCTCCATGTAAATGGTATCTTAATATTAAAACTGTGTCTTGTCTTTTGATTTAAGAATCTATCTTAGAGATATTTCTACAGTAATATAAAATGTATCCTTTTTACAGTGACGTATAGTATTCAAATTATAAATGCATATATAGATAAAATAAATATTCATATATACATGTGTAAATAAGTTCATGTACTCCTAATTTACTTAACTAGTTCCCTATTAATGGTTATTTAGGTTGTCTCCAATCTTCTGTTTTGTAGTTCTACCCTGAGTAATCTTGTGTATGTCTTCTAGCACTACTGTAACAAAATACTACAAACCAGGTGACTGAAACAACAGAAATTTACTTTCTCACAGTTCTGAGACTAGAAATCTAAATCACAGTGTCAGCAGCATCGGTTCCTCAGAACGGTGATGAAAAAATCTAGTTCCTTCTCTCTGTGACTTATAGATGGCCAAAATTTCCCTTTATCTCCTCACATCATCTTCTATGTGTTTTGCCTCTGTGTTCAGTGTCCCCCTTTTACAAGGACACTGGTCAGACACTAGAGCTCACCCTAATCATCTTATTTTCATTTGATTATCTCTTAAAGATTCTATCCCCAAATGGTCACATTTTGAAGTATTGGGCTTAAGAACGTCAAAACATGAAACTTTTTGGAACACGATTCAACCCATAACACCTGGCATACATTTCATCTTGCACATAATGAAGTTTATCTTCAGATAAATCTCTAGAGTTTGAATAATTGAATCGAAGGTTATATGCATTTGTAATTTTGAAAGATATTGCCAAATTACCTTCCATAAAAGTTGTACTTATTTACTGCTCTCATGAGAGATAGGGGAGCATATCTTCTCTCTTATCCATATAATGTGTTATTTAACTTTGAGCTTTGGTAATCTAATAAATGAAATTGGTTCTTGAGGTAATTTTAATTTGCACTTCTTATGGATTTATGTGATTGAGTATTTTTCATATTTTAGGTGTATGTTTAAAAAAGTATGGGGTTAAACTGCAAATATTATTTTATGCTTTTTTGTCACTTAAACGTCACACAATAGGTGTACATCCATATTATGCCATTGCATTGCTACAACAGGAAACTTTACGACTTTGTACTATCCCATTGTAAATCTGTATCAAAATTAGATTCCCTAATATTGTACATACATATATGTTGTTTCCAACTTTGTTTTCTAAAATAATGCTATGATAACTATAGGAAAGAAAAAAAAAAACCTTTGTATATAGCTTAGGTTGAAATTAACTATTTTTATAGAGTATTAAAGCTGAATTAATAATTAAATGTAGACATAACAATGTGCCATCTTTCATCCTTTCTATGCCCATACAAAATGTGTTTGTCTGTGATTTCAAGAAAGCTACCTTCAGCAGTTGGGTTGAAGTTGGATCTTCCTTCAACATTATCTCCTAATTTTCCTGTAATGAGATCAAGTTGTTTCTAAGATCAACAGTGCCATGCACTATACCATAATGTGAATATGAGTGAATGGTACTATTATGAGAGAGCAATGCAGTATATTTTTGCATGAGGTCTTATATTTATCAATTTATATCTTATACCATATATAGGGCTAGGCAGAATAACAATAACGAATACTTAGTATATGTTTGGTATATGTTAATACATTTTATCTTTTCAAGAAAGATAGACTAGGAGGAAACTGTAATACACAGATAATGCTACAATGATGCTGTGTAACAAATTACCCCCAAATACCTAAAAATAGCAAGCATTTCCTTCTGCTTTGCTCATAGAACTACTTTTGGCTAGGGTTCTGTATGGTCATATTAGTTGGCCTGACTTCTAATCTACATATTGGGTACAGATTTATTCCACATTTCTCTTGTTACCGTTTGAACCAGTAGCTATCTGCAGAATGATCGTCTCATGATGAATAACAGTAATGCAAAACGTAAACCAAATTATGCAAGTGTATCTGTGGCCTCCTTTAACACTATGATTAACCAATGAAAGTATGTTTATAATCAAACCTGATAACAACAATATCTAAATGTATGTTTCACTCATAATGGGAGAGAACTGTAGAGTTACAAGTCTAATTCTATTCCAGTGGGGGTGAAGAATTGGAATTTATAATTTAATCCACCATAGATAGTGTTGAAGAATGGATAAGTAAGTAGCAAATATAAAAATTTTTCATTAGCATTATGTCTGAAATCCATTAGGGCTAAAAAATCCTACAAAAGCTCTTTCTAATTGGAAAGATATTTAATTTGAATGATTTAGTTAGGAGATAAAGAAGATTCAAACATTTGAAAGAACAGGTCTAATAAGACATTGATTATAATGTACTGGAGAAGAAAAAAAGACATTTATATGAATAAGTCCATAGCAAGATATAAGATGGTAAGTGTCCTTTAAAGACCAATTGCAAGTTAAAGGGTAGAGGGACTTGCTATGCAATAACTGGGTTTTTGGTTTAATCTCCTAGTCATTATATTCTTTTGTAGTGAAAATCATAGAAGGAAATATCTAATAGCTAAATTGTGAAAATTTTTATTTCTCAGAAAATACTACAGATGTACTTTTTACTATGCATATTTTAAAAGTAGATTTAGAACTTCACAGTTTTAGAAAAAGAGATTAATATGTTTCACAAGCTTTCTGTCTTTCAGCAAACTGCAGTCTGGAGTGTCAAACAAAATGTGAAAGGAAAAAAATGTATTACCCTGAAAAAAATATTGAAGAATCCATTGTTAAGAAATTTAAAAATTCCTTTAATCTTTTATTGACTCAAGAAATGTGAAGTTAGTAAAATAAACACAACAATATAACTCTTTGGAAATAATACCTTTTGGGTCATTTCTTGTGGAAATTAAAGAAAATCATTCCCCAGGGAATATAGCAAATCATTACTAATTGTTAATATTAAAAATATAGCATTTTTGAGAAAAACAGTATTTTAACAATCAGTTCAATTTTTATTGTGCTATTTTGACCTAAGTTATTTGAAAGATCACTTTGATAGTGAAAAAATAGGCATTAAAGCTGAACTTGAGTGCATTTCCACATAATTTATTTCAGAAATTGAGACAGATTTTCATAGAAACATTATTTTACCTTTAACGATACAGATGTTTGAATTATTTTTTTCCCAACAACTTGCTAAGATTTTTATAGCCTATGTGAGACTAATAGAGAATGAAATTGGTAAGCAATGGTACCAGTAAACTCATTATAATATAAAATAATTTCACCGCGGGGGGAAAATTCAGGGCACAGCTGAGATGAACAGTTTCCATATCAGTTTGATATGTTCTAATGTATTAACAAGGATGCAAAAGTAACTGGAATAGATGAAGTCTATAATAAAATAATTTAGGCTTTGAGTACTGTTATTGGAGGACTGTGAGGTACCTTGTCTGATTAGATACATGGTTAAGTTCAAAATTCACATATTTTATTGGATTATCTTTTAAGAGAAAAGCTTTAAATGAATCTCTTGTGGTCACACAGGAAGTACACAAAATTTCGTCTTCCAAGATATGGTTTTAAGTTATAACTTTGCTATTCATTAATGAGTTACTCGACTTCTTTGAGACTTACTTTTCTCCTTCCTAAAATGATGATAATGAAGTCAATTGCAAAGGCTGTGATTATGGTGAAATCAAATAATTTACTAATATGAAAAATAAATATAAGTATATATTATTTATATATAAATATATAGTTCGTAATGTATAATTATATATTTTATATAAATATAATTACCTCATGCATTTGGGTAGTATTTAATGATAGCTAATATTACTCTAAGTATTTTTCATCAGGGACATCATATTTTTAAAATATTTTTCTTTTTTAGAAGATAAGTAGATTGTCATATACTTTGAGCCAGTTAAATGTGAAATAATCAGTGTATTATTTTGAGTTACATAAGAAACTATTCCAAAATATATCACAGCTTAAAACATCAAACTGCTATTATCTCACAATTGCTGCAATTAGGGACTAGCTTAAATGGATGACTGTGGCTCAGGTTCTCTCATGATGTTGCCATCAAGACATTGGCCAGAACTTCTGTCATTTGAAAGCTTGACTGGGGCTGGAGAATCCATGGCCAAGAGGGTTTATTTACATGGCTGTTGGTAGGAGGCCTTGGTACCTTGTCATTTAGACTTCTTGAAAGGGCTTGTGAGTGTTTTTATGCCATGGCAGCTGGGTTGCCTCAGGAAATGATCCAGGAGAGAGCAACTTGCAATGACTTCCATGACCTGATCTTGAAAGTCACGCACAGAGACTCCTGCCTATTATATTTGTTGTCAGTGAGTCACTAAGTTGAGTCCACACTCAGAGAAGGAATATCAAAACATTGTGGATACATTTTTAAAACCACAGCCGTCTGTGGAAAGTGTAAACTGATGTGTTTTCTCTTCCAGTTTACTGTTACTTTGATATGCAGTTACTAAGTAAAATGATTAGAGTTTAAAGGACAATGGGAGTTTAGAGGAATGGTCAGAGATTTATCTTATGTATCAGGAAGGTAAAAAGTAGCAATTGAGGACTAGAGTCTCAGTTTATTAAAAAAACAAAGGCTTCAACCTCCAAGGTTTGAGAGTCAATAAGTTATTTACTCACACGCAAATCTTTAGTGAATCAATTTTAATGGAATGAAGCGTCTTTAATAATTGAAATAAAAGTAAAGACTAAAAAGAGTTAAGTGAGAACTAGTAACTAATTTCTGTCAGTTGACATTGGAAAAGTAGAGATATGCATAGGATCTAAAGTTGCAAAATCTGTTGACATCAAGAAACAGCATTCCAAAACTATTGAAGATTAAATACTAGAGGAAAATCTGGAAACGAAAAAAAAAAAAAAAAGACATTCCAAAGAGAAAAGCTTCAATAGTATAACTTTGAAAACTTTTTTTTTTTAAAGAAAAGGTACAGGCAGGAATGAAGACAAGTAGTGAGGCAAGCAGGAAGAGAGAGGAGGAAGAAGCATTTTATTTTATTTTTATTTGAGCCTGGGTCCTTGGGTGTATTCAGAGTGTGTGCCTTCAGAAGCAGCTGACTTAACCGCTACTCCACCAGGGTACATCAAAAGCAAATGTAATTTAAAGTTTTTTTTTAAACTTTCATTTTTCTTAGTTAGATTTGAGTGTGAAACATGAAAAGGGGGGGGGGAGGGGAGAGAGAAATGAAGTTTGTAATAAAATATGGAAGAAGCAGATGAATGAAGTTTGCTAAAAAGAAAACAGAGGTTGCATTCTATGCTCTACACTGGTAGGGCTGACCATCTCTACTGATTTTTCTCACCATTGTCTTCATTTGCAGCTGGGGAAACCCTGCCTGTGACTTTGATAGTGGGCCTGTTAGCTACAAATTTAGTTCATAAAGGCATCCTGTAGGAGGTAAGATTTACTTTTACGGAGGTAAAATATTTGCATTGGTGTGCTCTAATTGTGTTTGCAGTGAAATTGAAAACATTTTCAAGAGAATGATCATAAAGCATTGGTCAAATGAGTGGTAGTGCTGCCCCATCAATGACATCACTTTGTGGTCAGTGGTGTTTAGGGAGTGTCCTCTGGGTGCCTGGAATAAATGAAACAGAAACCATGATTCTGAGGGAATCATCAGGCCTGATGTCCTCAGGCTCCATTGTGTTTTGCTCTGGAAATACAAGAGTCCTTTGTGCCATTGTTACAGCAAAAATAACCTTTCCACTTCTAATTCATCTCCCTGCTTTTATTCTCTCCTCCTCTGAGAAGATTAATCCACCTCCTCCACCCACCGCTAGCTAAACTTTAGTGGGTGTGGCCAGTTCTGTCCTTGGAGGGAAAGGGAAGAACTCAAAGTCATTGCTGGGTGTCTTTCTTAACCTTTATACTTTGACTGAGCCTTTGTTGGGGGCATATGAACCATCACATTTTACTGCCTCTAGCTTGGGGCACTTCTAGTGCAAATAATGCCTCAAATCTAGTATTTATCCCCTTGTTCCCCTCTTTTTCATATCCATACCCAATATGTTAGCAGGTCCTGTTGTCCCTACCTTCCAAACAGATTCCAAATCTGGCTACTTCTCCTCATTTCTAGGATTACTCGCCTACCCTTTGCCTAGACTAACTGGAATAACCTCCACTTTTATGTCAGCATGAACTTTAAAAAATACATAAAGTATAAATACACACACATATATACACATGTATACACATATGTTCAACACTCTTACTGTTTCAAAAACACCTTGAAAAAAAATCCAGATTAATTATCTTGGCATAAAAGCCCTCTTGGTTGGCTCTGGCTCTCTGATACAGAATCTTTATACACCAACCACATGTTTGTTGTTTTACTGTGAATGAGTCAAACATATTCTACCTCACATATTTATTTAGGTTGGTCCCTCTACCTGAAATGCTCTTTTGTCACTCCTTACATGATTGGCCTATCTGACTAGTGAGGTCTTCGTTCACATAGCAACTCCTTAGGAAGTTTATTTTTAAAGCCATGTTATCTGATACTCTTGTCATTTTCAATACGCTTACTCGCTTTAATTTCTTCATGGCACTCATCAATACTCAATGGTGTAATATATGTGTTGTTTTACATATATGTATATTGTATATATGTTTATTTTCTGTCTTCCCACTAAAATACAATTATTAGGAGGCTGGTAATTCAACTTTGCTTACTGCTGTATTTCCAGAACCTAGAATGTTGTTTCACATGTCATGGGCACTGCAAAAATATCTGTTGAAAATATGAATGAACAAATAATTACTACCATAAATTTTCCACATCATCAAAGGATGATTGCCTGATTGTAATTTTCAAATACGATCACTACTGATGTTTTTACACTGTGATCTTGGCACTCCTCCATGAATTCAGTTCAAACTCCCTTTCAGGGCAATGGAAATAAACCTGTAAAGAAAAGAAGCAGAGGAGGAAACTGTCATCAACAACTGTTTTGGGAGCAGAAAGGGCAGCTCAGAGATGCTACGTTGTACCCTTTTTTCTTAGACATGATTATTTATATAAGGATAGCAGATCTTCAAATCAGAACATCAAAATATAGAAAAATGCAAGTAATCTGCCTCAAAATAAACATTTCTGCCTTTCTTTACCAAATACTATTGTTAATGTTTTGCAAATATGCAAATGTGGATATTTATATATGTATTATATACATAATATATATTAATATTCACACATGTGTGTATACATGTATACTCCTGCACACCTCTTCTCAAGCTGTTGCTTATTGCATTTTGGAATGCCACAACTCGATAGTTGCTTAAGCTTCAAAACTGAACGATAATTCAACAAAACTCTTATGTAATGCTTGTTTCAGGTGATGATGCACAAGTGAGATAACATGAACTCTTTTTGCAAAAGGAAGTCCAAATAATTCTATTCATGCTTTGGAGATATTACAAGTAACACTACCTTTGTTATTGGGAGAGAGTCACATATGTCTGTTCTTCCTCAAAACAATCCCAAGCGTTGGAACTATTATGCTGTTACTGATTAGGAAACAAAGACATAAAAAGGTTAAATGTTTTTCTAAAGGTCAAATAGCCAGAAGTCCTTCTGTTTTACTGCAGCAGAAGGATGAAGAACACTGTTATTTGCTTTTCGGTATGAATGAATTTGTTGTATCAATTCATATTTTATTGATTGGTTTTCTAGAGGAAAACACTGGAAGTGATATCTTACTTACAGATAAGATGTAAGGTCAAAGATGTTCTTTCCATTTCTTTTTAAATAAGGTAAAAGTTGCCTGTAATTTAGTTGATTGAAGTCTGCATGGTAATGCCATCTTCCAATGTTTGAAAGTTGCAAAAAAATATGGAACTAGTACAAGGAATATCAAAATGAACTATGAAATGATATAAAATAGATAAAAACCAGTTATGTAAGGGAAATTCTTATTTGTTTTGCTTAACTAGGTAGTCTCAGAAGTAAGAGCTGGGAGACGTGGTTAGTTAAGGGGTTGTCAGATGGAACTAGACTCTAGCAAGTGAGAAATATTTGCAAGATCCAGTCTCTTCTCAGAGGAGTAATGGATTAACTTTTACACCTTCCTGCCTCTTCTTTCTCACCTCTTGTCATTCTGATCAAGTACATAAATAAATAATGAGATTTTGTCGACATTTGGTTATAATGCAGTATTTTCATTTATTACTTTTCAGTAAGGGAGCTCTGAAGAGCACCCCAGTCTTGATTGAGGCATGTGTATTCCAGAGACTCACAAATTTCCTCTGTTTTCAGCCTATTGTGATAAAAAGAGTATGAACTGCGTTAAAAAAAAAAAAAAAGAGTATACATTGGTGGAATAGTGATTGGGTTCACTGCCTCCAGCCGGTGCAGTCCACATACATCCCAGCCATCTGGGTACATGTCCCAGGACTGAGGAAACAACTAAGATTAGCACTAAAATAAAATAAATAAAATGTTTCCTCCTCTTCTCTCTTCTTTTCTCCCTGCCTGCCTGCCTTCATTCCTGTCTACACCTTGGCCTTTCAGAAAAAAGGAGTTGGTTTTGCCTGGGATATGAGTGTGTGTGTGTGTGCGTGTAGGATAATTTCAGTAACAAACTAAATAGACTCCAGTCAACATTGTCAGTATACTCAGCTTTAAATGGACTGATATTCTTTATTACATGTTCTGGGTCTTAGTTCAGGCTGCTCTAACAAAGTAACACCAACTGGGTGGCTTAGAAACTACAGGAATGCATTTCTCACAGGTTTGCAGGCTGGAAGTCGGAGATCAGGGTGCCGATATGATCAAGCTCTAGTGAGGGCCCTCTTTCGAATTATAGACAACTGATTTCTACTGCATCTTCACATGGCAGAAAGAGAGGATTAGAGAGCTCTCTGGGGTTCCTTATATAAGGGCACTAATCCTATTCATGAGGGTGCCACCCTGATGACATATTTACTAGCAAAGCTCTCATCTCCAATAACCATCACAGTGGGAATTAGGATTTCAGTATAGAAACCTGGAGAAACACAAATATTCAGTCCATTGCATTCTACTTCTCCTTGGTTCTAGCATGCGTTCAAGCATTAATGAGACAGATGGTTTGTTTATAAAACAATAAGAAATAGGTATGGGTGTAGGACAGAAAATAGAATTTTCTTTTCTTTTCTTTTCTTTTTTTTAAGTACAGGAATGAAGTGGGAAGAGAGAGAAAGAAGAAGCATGTTATTCATTTTTGTTCAGTTGTTCATCATTGGTTGTTTCCCCAGCCCTGGGGTCTTGAACTGGGACCTTAGGATGTACGTGGATTGTGCCTGGTTTAAATCACTAGGCCACCAGGACAAGCCGAAATACAGACTCTTCCTGATTGACTATTGCTTCATGTAAATTTTAAAATGTCTTAAAAAGTGAATTTCATCAACTCTAGGCTTTAAAGCAAGGTCAATAATAGCCCAAAGTAAAAAGAAAAAGAGACAAAAAATTATTAGCTCCAAATCACTTAAAGTGCTAAAATGAATTTCAAGAAAAATGCCTTGCTAAACCTTTTTGTAAATAAAATATTTCAGGTCTTTATGTTCCCTTTATCCCACTTTTGGGTGTTTACTCAAAAAGCACAACACTAATTGAAAGCCATATATATGCACCCATTTACATGCAGTACTAGTCACAATAGCCAAGGAAATAACCTAAATGCCCATCCACAGCAGAAGAAATAAAGAAAATTATGTGTGTGCGTGTGTGTGTGTGTATACACACACACACACGCACACACAGTGGAATACAACTTATCTGTAAAAAGAAATATGAAATCCTGCTGTTTGAAACTATGATGGAACTAGAAGGGATAATGTCAAGTGAAATAATTCAAAAAGAGAAAGACAAATACTGGATGATCTCACTCATATGTGGAATATAAAGAAACGAACAAAAAAACAAAGCCAAACCAAAATTAACCCTTGGATACTGATGATGAGGAATAAAGAGCAGTGGGAGTCCAATGGTAGATTCATCTACAGTGGTAGAGGAATATTAGAAATTTGGTGGTGGGTGAGATATATTATTATATATTTGATGAAGCGTGAACTTGCATATCTAAAACACATTGTTTTGAAAATCAAAGTTTTCTCAGTAAAAAACATTTTTTAGGTCTGTCACTTTTCCAAAATTGGTTCTATAAGAGAAAATAATTTATAGGTTCAGAACTCAACAATTTGGAGTAATTTGAGATGTATAGGCTTCTAAAGTACATAAGATTATTAAAGTACACTTAAAAGCAATATAAGTCCTCATAGTTGTATGAAGTACTAAATCATTCATCACATTTCAAACAATTCTTTATCCTGAATGGTTATATTTTATGCCTCCTTAAGGGGACCCCACTAAGAGGTATACAAATTGCTCTTCCAATTTTTCCATTCTCCTTTCTACCTTGCAAGCTTACAACATATATTTATTGAATGTAGACCCTGTGTTACATGCAGTAGGAACCTTAAATACACGAATTCTGCCCTCAAAGAATATTCAACTCTTTTTAGGTCAGCAAGTGAATGAAAATTGGTTGTACTACTTATCTATTGCTATATAACAAATTACCTCAAAATGTAGTAGCTTAAAAGAGCAAAAATTATCTCATAACGTGTGTGGAACAGAAATATAGTACAGTTTAGTGGGGATGATTTGACTCAGAGTGTCTCATGAGGTTGTAGTTGTGGTGCTAAGATGCAGTCAAATGAAGGCTTGCCTTGATCTGGAAGACTTGCTTCCAATCTTTCTTATGTGGTTGCTGTCATGGCCCAGTTCCTTTTGGATGTTGGCTGAATATCTCAGTTCTTCAATATATGGATCTCTCCATAGGTTGTCTCAGTGTCCTCACAACATAGCATCTGGTTTTTCCCGGAATAAGTGCTTAACTCTGAAGTTGGGTATTATCCTTTCTGCAATATTATATACTAAGTAAAATGCTGACCCACCTGTACGTGAGAAAGGGGAGTATATGTGTGTGAATACTAGATACCAGGAGATGTAGATTATTGGGGACATTCTCATGGGCTAGCTACCAAACAGATTTTTTTCTGAATATGCCTTGTCTTTAGTAGTACCATTGCCATCACCTAGTGTAAAAGCTTTGGATTCATTTTCTAGGTGCTCTTATTCTCTAATACTATCCTATTCATTCTATCAATAACCAAGTTACAGAATCTATCATCTTAGTATCCTTTGCACCTTTGATCTTCTTGGTATTGCTTCAGTTCTGGCTTTTAGCATGCATTGCAAGGACATTTCAATGGCCATCTCTTGTTTTCTTCTTTTTTAAATAGGCTGAACCACATGGAACTGTCATTTTTTGGAATCCATTTCAGCAGTGTAATAAAATGTCATAGACTAGGTAGTTTAAAACACAGAGATTTATTGTCTCACTGTTCTGGAGGGTAAAAGTCTATAATCAAGATATAGAAAGGTTGGGGTCTGGTGAGGATCACTTCTTGGCTTGTAATAGCCACTATCTCACTGAACTCACATGACTTCTTTGGGTACATAGAGAGAGTGATCAAGAAGGAGAAAAAGAGGGAGAGATGAGGGAGAGGGGAGGAGAGAGGAGATGAGGAGAGGAAAGGGGAGAGATACTAGAGGGGAGAGGAGGAGGGATATAAGCAATTTTCTGTGTCATTTCTGTGAAACATTTGAGATGACAGTGACATATTTCATTTATATAAACATTATTTTTTAGTTAAAAGTTAAAATGTTTTATAAATTTTCAGAAATGAGACTCTGGGAAGGAATTTCACTGAGCATATACTTTTGTCTGCATTGCTGTTCTTTCACTATAGATTCTTATATATAGGATTGCTGAGGGAAGGGGCATGAACTTTTTTTATATTAACCTTTTAAAGGTCTTACTTTAATTACTTATTCTTTTTGAGGAAAGGAGCAGGCAGGAATGAAGTTGAGTAGGCAGGCAGGCAGGTAGAAACAGAGAGGAAGAAGGAGCACTTCATTTATTTTATTCAATTTGTTCATCATTGGTTGTTTCCCTGGCCCTGGTCTTGAACTATAGACCTTGGGAGGTATGCGGACTATGCCTGGTTTAAACCACTAGGCCACCAGGGTGTGCCTTCCTTGAATTAATGTTGCAAATAGTTTTTCCTATTTGTTATACTGCTGGGTTGAGTATCATCATCATTACGCTAATTTAGTAATTTGACAGGTCAAACATTTGTCTAATTGTTAACAGTGACCCCCTTCATTGATCTTCTTCCTGGAGTCATATCCCACTCCAATCACAGTAGTACTAGAAAGATTTTTCTCTAAAATTTAAACTAGATATTATTACCTGTCTGCTAAAACCAATTATACTCCCCATTGCTTATCAGATTAACCCTAGATCTAGAATATTTCATCAACCATAAGAGTTTTTGCCTACATTTCCAGTTTCATCATTAACCCATATCCCATATTCACTTGAGTAACATTAAAGCACTTATGGTTCTCTAAAATGCCTTCGTACTTCATTTTCTTTTCACATACTGTTCCCTCTGTCTTGAATGCCTTTCCCTCTAGATTTGCAGCACTGCCAAAGCCTGTCTGAGAGATGGTAGGCGTTAAATGGGGTCTTTATTCCTGAAAATAGGAGTGCTACTGTGATCAGCACTATGTTGGTCTTTCCTTCATTTTTCCCGTGGAGTCATGTTCCAGAGCCTCAGTTGGCAACTACACTTCTAGTCTCTTTAAAACCCCTTATAACCTGATGTGCCTTCTGATAATAATTTTACTTAGGTAGCTTTTATACAATTTTTGTTGACTCTCCCTGGTTGTCGTGGTATTTATGCTGCCTTTTATAATGTTTAAGGATAGCTTTCAGTCCCCATTCACCTGATTCTACCTTCTCAAACATTTCTGAAGGCACTCTGATCTTCAATAAAGCTTGCATTTTAGTTTTTAGCATGGTACTGTCACCTTGATTGTTATGCATTGTTAAGCATTGCATGCCAAAAATTGCTAATACTCAACATAATGTCAGAAAGAGAAGCAAAACATGTATTATACAACACTCACAACCCAAAATTGAACAGTGGAGTGAGATAAAGGAGCACTACATTCATTGGTTGGGAGTATCTGGCATATGTTTCTGTATTAATTCTTATTAGCTATATGCCTACAAAAATACTTAAGACATGGAAAATTTTTTGTTTATAGTGCTCTTTAATATATTGTCATGATGTCTTTATCAGCATAGTGTTAAAGAAATGGTTATAGGGACAAATGGTTTTATAAAGAATCTGAGTTGAATGCAGCAGTGTTCAATATGGTATGTGTGATTTAAACCAAATCCTCTTTGTATTTAATACTGTGTAAGTATCACTTCCACTAAAAAGCATGTCTGATGCCTCCCTTCCTCTGGATCCCCTTTTACATGATTCATTAGTATTGATTTGTTATTTGCTGAAAGGTGGGACTGATTTATGATAAATTAAAATTATCATCATCATGAATAAAGTGTAATTGAATCAAGGAGTCAGAGTTGGACTTAACGTTACATATCACTTTGTCCAACCTCTCACTCCACAAAGAAGACAGTATTGCTGGCAGAGGGTCATATTATGCCTGCTAGGAAAATTTCCATTATTAGAGAAGTTATTCCTCATGTGGTATAGAAACTTTCAGAGACAAGCACTTGTGGGTCTGAGTTTTAAACTCTACAGAATGAATCCAATCCCTTTTTCACAGAACAGACCGTCACAAGTTTGAGTCCATCAAGCACATCTTGCCTTCTCTTTTTCAGGTTAACCACCCCTAGCATCTCAGATGACTATGGTGGCTCCCGCGCAGAGCTGGTGCTGGTAAACAGAGGTGGTTTTGACTTTAGACCTTGATAATGCCCACGTTTCAACCAAATGGGAGAGTATTATCACTTTCATTTTATTTTCCCATTTTGGATAGTTTATTTATCTGTCAGCTGAATTTCATGAATTAGTCATGATTCCTTTGGCTGCAAGGAACACAAACTTAATTCAAACCAACATAACTAAGAAGAGGCTCATTTAACCGGCAAAGCTAAGGTGTGACTTCAGACAACATTGTAGTTTGGGACGCAATACCAGCTGGGCACTATTTCCTCTGTTCATATCTGAGTTCTGCTGCCACTCCCGCCTCCTACCTCCTGAAAACAAGCAGTCCCAAAAGTGTATCACTTGTGATCATAGGAAAAAAAAACAACAGGACCATTTTCCTTCAGCAATCTGACAAAACACCAGAACAGACTGGCTCAGCATGGGTCATGGGCGCATCTCTGAACCAATGAGGCTAAGTAGCTTGGAGTGTTTTGGCCAAACTTGTTTTCCATAACTTGAACTGCCACACCAACCGTCCTTTATCCCCCTGCTTCCACACCCAGAGCTTGCTGCTTTGAACAGGAGCAAATGTGGTCAGCCCTATCAGAGTACTTGGGCTGAGAAGGATTACTGTGGACTGGGGTCAGTACTGGTTGTCCAGAGGAGATAATCCTAGGAAGACAAGCAGTTGTTTACCAAGGTTCTCAACAGGCTATTCTTTAAAGGATATGACTCAAACATTCTCATTTCAAAATGCAGAAATGATATGACTGGACAAATATAGATGCAGTAGTTAAGGTGGAATACCTTTTTATAATATGCAGGTCATCCATTTTTAACTCCACATTACCTTGCAGTGTATCAAGACTTAAACTATATTTTATTATAATATTGAGAAGCAGCCCTCAATGGACTTAGGTTAATATTTTTAAAAAGTCACTTTTTCTCAGGAGCATTGTATATTGGTTTAGAGTCATAATGCTCACTTGCTTATGTGTCCAAGTTATATACTTCATTGTTTGAAGCAAGGTCATATCATATATTCTTCTCCATTTCTAAATCACTTTCTATTTGAAAGATTCCCTGTTGTGAGAATCTTCTTTATGATATTTAAAAACCACATGGAGAGATGGGAGGCTGAGCTAGATTAAAGTTGTACAAATCTGATTAACATCATCTGCTCTGTTTCAAAGGTCAGGTGCACTCAACGAATTTACTTTGAAATTATTTTGTTTATTTTGTGGGCATATACATCATGAGCTTTCTAAAGGTCAAAAGTAGAGTTTGTTCTTGGATTCTAAAGCAATCTGATTTCCATTTACAGTATGCTTAGGTGACCCTAAATGCAGAATCCGGCCCAGTTAAGTCATACTTCCAGTTTGTATTTGGTTTAATTTTGTCATGAAGAAAATCCCTGCTAGATTAAGGTAGTGCTGAAATATAATTTTTCCTAAATTACTTTTATTTTCAACTAGGTTCTTAAGAGAATGCTACTCATAAATGACACCTGAACTCTGAATGTTAGCGCTGTGCCCATTTTGTTTTTGAAGATGTGGAAGTATTTTAGTCAGTGAGTTTCTTTTCTCTCTCTTTTTTTTTTTTTTAAAGGAAAGCTGCTGGTGGGAATGAAGGTGAGCAGACAGGCAGCCAGGTAGGAAGAGGAAGAGAGGGTAGAAAGAAATGTTTTATTTGATTATTTTTCTATAGTTTTTCACATTGGTTGTTCCCTGGGGACTTGAACCTGGGTCCTTGGGATATATATGGACTCTGCTTCTCTGGAGGTGGCTGACTAATGACTATTCCACCAGGGTGCAATGCAGCTAGATTCTTATCTGGAAAATGGAGCAAAGGACAGAAAAATTAGGACTTTTGATTTTTATTAACATTTACTAGGTAGAGGTCTGGAAGCTTTATTAATTAATGTTTGTAAAGTAACTGTGTGTTTCATAGAGAAGAGGTTCCAGTAAATTATACAGTCTTATTTACTGTTCGAAAAATCAAGGATCTAGTTACATATACAAGATATTTTTCATTAATTATTTAAAATGACCCCCCCCATATGTATTTTACTAAGATAAAAAGAAAATCTCTCGGAGTATTTTGTATTCATGTTCATTAACATTCCGGTGGGATAATAAACCTCCAAACGATTCGTGTATGAATCAGTGAGGCATGGCTAATTACAGTTTTCAGCCACACAGCCAATAACATTCACCTCAAAACACGGTGTCTGTTAAATACATATCTTTGAATTTTTGTTGGGGGAGAATGGTAGGAAATAGGGAGGTTGCAAATTGCAATTTTAAAATGTCTAAATATTTTAGGGGCTTGTACATTATAAATCTCTTTCAGGCAAGTATTTATCACAAGCATGACATCCTGTTATCAAAACAGAAAAAAACCCCACAGATTTGCTTTAGAAATAAAACAAAACAAAATAGAAACTGTCACAAGCCCTGAGAATAAACTCTGTTCTGTAAGGAAACAGAAAAAATATTCTTAGAACATTAAGAAATGATTTACCATAAATTTAAAATATTTTACATTAAATTTTAGAAATGAATTTTCCTATTCCTTATAAAACCATCATCTTTGTACTCTCTCTTCAGTCCATACACATCTTTAACATATGAAAATTGAAAAGCATTCAAAGGACATAATAAGAGTTGACTAAAACACTCAAATTTAAAACAATTTTGTTATGCATATTAAAAATGTTTTTTATTGCTTTTTTTGGTTTGAAATATTTTCCCTTAATGCCATCCATCCTGGGTATGTTGAATACCCAAAGACTAAATGAATAAAAACATTAGCATCCACATCTTATTTTTTAATCTAAACTACTATTATTTCAATGATATAGTTAATACATAGTAAAAAAAAATCTCAAAAGCTCTGAAAACCTACAGATTGACCAGATATGGATTTTAATAGTGTTTATCTCATATATGCATTGTGGAAATATTAGTATGCTTGTAGTAGGGTGCTGTCCCAAAACTATTCTGAGAATGTTATACACTAGATGGTATAAGCATATATTACCATTCTTTAACTCAAAAGATTATTAATTTCTGAAGCACATTTATCCCCAAAATTTAGATGCTGGTATATGGGCCTCAAAATTATATATGTAACACATAATTCTTATATGTGCCACAATAGATCATACTATATGTAGTGTCTATCAAGTAAATATATGGACTAGTTTAACATTTCCCTTAAGACTCTACTGTAGTCTACATGATTTGGCCTATAGTTACCTTTGATCTTATCTCCCATGACTTTCCCTCTTATTCATTCTTTTCCAGCCACTTGGGCCTTATCAGTATTCTTCCACCACATGAACCCTTGTTCCTTTCATAAGGCCTTTGTACTTCTTGTTCTGTTTGGAATGTTTTCTTTAGATTTCTTCATGACTAGTTCCTTCACTGCACTGAGATATTTGTTCACATGATACCTCTTTAAAGAGCCACTCCTGACCATGCTATCTAAAGATAATTCATCATTGTCTCCCTCATTCTACATTCTCTATAGTATTTATCAAAACCTATGGTATGTTATAAATTTGCATATTAATGTATGGCTTGTCTTTTCTACTGGAAGTTTTGTTAGGGAAGGGATTTTTTTTTTTTAATATGATTTATTTGCTGCTGCATTCTTTAGCATCTAGAGCAATACCTGACATACATAGGTACTTAGTAAATATTTGTGGAATGCATATTTCCTTTTGTCTCAAAGTTAAGCAATTCATGTGATAGTTACAAGGTTCTCAATAGCTCTTCCAGCAAAATAAAAAATTTACCTATGAAACTCTTGTGAGTTGACTCGAGATCTTTCCAGACTCTTTCACCCATTGCCCTATTTCTACTTTAGGTTGTGGACTGATGCATCTACTCTGTGTCCTGGCACTTGCCATATGCTTTTGTCTCTGCCTAAAATTCCCTTTTTCTTCCTCTCTAGGTAGAAGAATTGACTCATCCTGGCTTTGACTTCATGGCATTGCATTGATTTGTTCACCAGTTTACTTGTGTATGATCCCTATTAGGGACTATATCTGAACCACTGGAGAATCTTAGCCCCAGAATAGTGACTGGCCCATAGTTATCCTCAATATATGAAAAATGGAGCTGAAATGAGATTCCAACCCATTTTCCACTAAATAGTCTACTAAAGAAATAAGCTTTTTAACTTTCAGGAAATGCTTTTAATGAATTTTTTTTCTTTGGCACGATGAAACGCCTTTAAAGCACCGGTGAAACCAGGACAATATTTAGAGGCATAATTTCTAGAAAGAGAGTGATGAAAAATCTTAGCTTATCTCTGAGTTACCCCAGTGAGAACACATCTTGGACCTGAACTTTATTTTTATGTACCTTATGCTCTAGGTAACTGGAAGATGATTGCAAAATATGGCAGTAAGATGGATTAAGTATGATTATTTATGAGGCATAGTTAAGAGGAGACAGCATGCATATGTTCACTAACTATAGGGATCAGACCAATCTCTAAATATCTAATGAGCAAATTCACCCAAGGAATACCTTTAACACAACACAGAACAACAAAAGGAAAATAACATGAGAATAAAAAAATACAGGAGAAATTTTAGAGAATTTTCAGCATATAATGAATTGGCTCTTACTGACAAAATTTGTGAAGGGGTCAGAAACATATGGGTAGTTTAGTTTACCAACCTTTGTGTTCCTTGTATTATAAAAATGTATCATTGTTTTCTTTCCTAATACAGTGATTTCATATTAGATTAGTTTTTTCCAATTAAATAAATACCCCCAATATTCTTGTCCAAAAGTCTTGTCCCAAAGCTTGGAATATATGAATGAGGTGACTCATACAGAGCATTGGACTCTTTGACCTCTAAGGACATTTAAGTTTAGAAATTCTGTTTTCATGATAAAGATTTATTTGCAGGTGCTGTTTGCTTGAAGAGCATGCTGTTAGGAGTTTGACTAAAGCAGGAGAGTGTGGGATCATCCGGCTTTCTACACATCAGGGTGGTCCAAAGTCTTGTGATAATGGGAGGTTCTTGTGGAGTTACTTTTGCTTTTTTTCTCTATGATTTATCTGCATTTAATATACATTACAACTGTCAGGCTCTCCTGATATATATATATATATATAACATATATAACATATATCTCATGCTTGCTTTTTGTGGTCATAACATTGACCACATATTGCTGAGTCCCTAGTGTTGAATAAGACAAAAACAAAGTTCTTGCCTTCATGGAGATTGCATTTTACTTGAATGAGTCATGATAAAAAGAGAGATGACTAGTGACTATAAGTTAGAGTAAAGCTATTTGCTATAAGAAAGTGTTACATTGATACAATTCAGAGTTCTTTCACAAAACTGTATTTTAGTTGTCAAGAACACAGACTGTTAATTTCTCAAAAATCCTACAAGTCTGTGCTTCCTCAATATCTTTAAATGAACAACAATCGATTTCAGTGATATTTGTTTAAATCCCCCTTTTCGCCTTTACTTGATCTTCCTTTTCTCTCTAACAAATCGCAATTCCCTTGGTGTTTCTCCTTACATCCCCAGTGAGTTCATATTTTCCACCGTAAATGAAACATTAGGTATAGTTTTTGTTCATCTTGCGTGTCTCAGTAGGGTTAGAAAGTACTAGCCATCTTAATCACATGATGAGGTATACGGATGGTAGTCTAATTTGTTTTGTGGTATGTATCCATTTAATTTCTGAAGCATTTTCATTTTTCTAGTCTTAGTGACATAAACTTGTGGTGAACCAAAGTCAGTTACGGCAGATAGTATTGGTGCCTCATCCAGTACCCTCTTTCACCTTAGAATTTCACTGCATATCAGCCTGACTCCCTAAGGTAGAACCTGTATCTCTGGCTTTCTCTGGTCACTGAGACAACCCTGCCTTGTCACACTTAATGCTATAAGAAGTAGAGACTTACCTGCTCCTGAAAGTAACCACCAATCATTGACTGGTGGGAGTTGATGTTTAAATAACCCAGTTCTTTTGTCCCTTTGGAGGGATCAACTCATTCAAAAGTATGTGTTCCACGTTTTTTAGTTTCCCAGGAGGTTTAAGCTCCAGTTGTCCCTGTAGTACCACGTTTGATAACATGAACATATTTTTTGTCTGTCTTTGCTTCACCTGTTTCACTTTCCTATTCTGCTGGAGTTTCTTCTAACTATCTTTTAAATAAACTACTTATACTTGCATGCTTGTCTCAGGATACAATTCTGGAAGAACTCAAAATAAGACACCATCTCCAGGTGGTTATTATGAAATATTTGCATTGTAAATCAGATAGTTACCACAGATTGTCTTGGTTCCTGAATGTCCTGAGTCCAAATACTATGCCTCATGTTCTTTGTGAATGTATGTATTACTGAAGGTCATGGCTGACACAGCTCAGCAGAGAGCATCATTCATGGGTGAAGTAATACCTGTATGCTCAGTCTAGGGTGCGCTACACTGGTTTAATAATCATTAGATACCATTGTTTAGATCCTGAGTATGTTCATAACATTTGCCTTTTGATTGCTAAGTAGAAGATGTAATGATTATAGACTGATAATATCTCAGGAGAGTCTGGTTGTTGAGTTTCCAGTTTCATATGGTTCAGTGATTTCTTCCATATTTAATCTGGCTGCTGACACGTGTGTTGAAATCTCTCATGCTGATCAGTTTGAGAAAAGCGGGACTGCTGAGCTAAGTCTGTTCTCATAAAAGCTAGAAAGAAATGTTGTATTATAGGAAACAACCTTAAATTGACAAAAGATTAGGCAAGGAAGCCTGAACAGGAGTTTTAATCCCTATGTACAAAATCAGTCTATACACATATTGATTATATTCCTGCTGTTTTATCTGCAATTGTTTTCAATTCCACCTAGTTATTTATAATTCTGTAATATTTTATGTTGCCATGGTATATCTGTGTGATGACCTGTAAAATGACCATAATACATTGTGACATCCTCTGAGAGTCAAGCTTTCAAGGACATCAGTATTTCACACCAGGACATTTTGTTGGACAACTTGTTAGTCTCCATGGGTTCGAACATCAGAAAGGATGAGAGATGTAAGACTTGGTGTAATCACCTGCATGTAATGAAGTAAGCCAAAGAAAAAAGTGAGGGAATAGAAATACCTGGGGGAGTAGTGGTCAGGTCACTCATCTCTGAAGGAACCCAGGCCACATACCCCTGGGTTCCAGTGTGTGTGTGTATGTGTGTAGGGGGAAGGGGAACAGTCAGTGTAAAAAACAAAATAAAAATAAAATGGGTTGCTTCTTCCTCTTCTATCATTCTGTCTCCCTGCCTGCATCTTTCCTTTAAAAAAACAACAAGGTGAGGGATAAAAAAAACAAAAACAAAAAAGGGAAGTGGCTCTGGGAAAGTAGGGGGATATCTAAGTATTTGCCCCAGAATTATTGCTCTTTCTTCCTCCCTTTAAAATGTAAAAGATGATTGGCAAATATCTCTTCTTCCTTTGCCCTAAGATTAGGAGGAAAGGGACCAATAGGGAAGGGAGGCAACTTGAAGAAGAGTGGTTACCAGAAGGATAACAAGGAAGCAGTAAGTGTCAGAAGGCCAAAATTCTAGCCACTGCTTAAGAGCTATATGCACTTGTGAAAATTATTTAGCTGCTCTGCAATTACAATTGCATGTACAGCAAAACGAAGCTTAACTCTCATATACCACTAGACTAGGGACATCTTGAGGTTAGGAATTGGGTCTGATTTAATTATTTCTCCAGTACCCACAGGGCATCTGGCACAGGCTATATTGAGAAAATTACTGTGAATTTGAAAAGGGAAGAAGGACAAGGGCTCTATGGTGCTCAGAGATTTACCTGATCTGCATCAAAGACAGCAAGAAGAGAACAGTAAAGCCACTAGATTTCATTCAATTATTCATTTACTGAGCGCCATATATGTATATATATATATATATATATTTTTTTTTTTTCTCTAGGTACTAGAAATATTGTAGTGACCAGAACAAAACCTATCGACATGGATCTTTCGTTCTAGTGGGCAAGATGATTTTAAAAAAAGATAAATAAATGAATTACATACAGTGTTTGCAAAGGGCAAAAGCTAAAGGGAATTAAAGCACAAACAAAGGAGAAAGGAAGGAGGAAGTGAATTTGTGGTGTAATTTAAGATGCCAAGGAAGTCCGACAGTGCTCGTAAACTGGATCAAGTCAGGGTCTGAGCCACTCTTCTGAGAGAAACGAAGGAAAGAAGGCTAATGAATCAAGAAAGTATGGAGGGGAAGTGAAAGGAAATCCAGTCAGTGAAGATTAGTGAGAGGGGTAAATAAGCGCGTTTGTGAGACATGAAGGAAGCAAAAATGCGACATAACGTAAACAATCATATTTATTTTACTACTTGGAAAAAAAACAAGGATAGTGCGATTTATGATAGAAATCTCCTTCCGAGGAGATTTTCATCTCAGCTTCTTCCGCGAGGGACAGCATTTCCCGCCCCTGAAAATGACTTCTGATTGGTTCGGTGTAGGTAAATCCTCTGCGCCTATTGGCGTCTGCGCCTGTCTCCAGACGAGCAATTATGTTGGATCACGCCCTCGCCGCAGGGCTGTCTGGGTATTGCAGTCCTCGCTCCACTCAGACCAGTCGTGGGACTTTTTGCCCTGTCTTCCCGGGTACCCTCAGGCGGCCACCTCCTTGGGCTTACGCCCTGGCGCCGCTCCTGCCCCGCGCTCCCTTCCTCTGCCTTTCACTTCCCAGCTGGCAAGATCTTGAAGGTAGGGGCGAGGGGCAAGTCCAAGTCCAACAATGTTTCTGGGGTGAGCGTCTGGGTTTCTCCGCATGTCTGGTCAGTACCCCGGCGGCTCTGAGGGGCGGGGTCTGGGCCACGCTGCTCGTGGTGGGGATTGCGAGGTCAGTCCAGAGGACACCCGGAGTCATTTAGGACCTGTGTCTGAGCACCGCCCCTACCCCTAACCTGTCTCTCTCCTCCGCTACATTTCTAAGCATTTAAACTGAGTCATGGGGCCGGGTCGGAGAGTCCCCAGCTCCCGGCTTTCGGATGATTGCTCAGTTGCATAGGCAAGTAGCAGTACTCTCGACCTCCAACAGGTCGATATTAAACACCCAACTCTGGGTTCTCCAAAGTGGGGATGACTGAGACAGGAGCAAATCAGGATTCAGGAAAGGTGGTAACGGCGAGAGAATTTTGCAGTTGGTATTAAACACACACACACACACACACACACACACACACACACACACACACACACACAAACACCGACTACATTGTGATGGGGAAACTCATTGGTACGCTGGAACTTCTTTACACACAGTTTAGGGCTTAATATTGTCTTTATGTACGTGAAAAACATGCGAGGAATTTTAAAGACATCCACGTGTGAGGGAAAAAGGAAGCGGGTTAGTGGAACTGTCACTGGATTTGCAGCTTCCCTTTAGGATAAAATTCCGGATCTGCTGTATGATCTTGGACTCGCAGTGCTTATTTGAGGTGGGGCTGGCGGACAACGGGCTGAATCTTCTGTCCTAGTGACTCAAGGATAGTGCTTGGAGCTTCATATATATATGAAATCTTGCCTGTGAAAGTTTGCCACTTGCAAACATAGTGCTATTATTATTCTCGGCCTGTCAGAAACGTGCCGAGGACCAGTAGAAAATTCGCCCATGGTTTGTTAAAGACTCTGACCCGGGGCTGTCTAGAACGGCCGCGAATGGCACCTGCAAAGCTGGGTATACCTGAACCCTCTCGGGCTGCTACTGACGGCCAGCAGCCAGGGCCGCGGAGGTTTCTGGAAGGTGGAGTCCCGCTTCTAGTTCCCCAACGGGCCTTTTGACGTGGCGATGTGTATGCTGGGAAATGAAGTGTCATTTCTTGCTGGTCTAAGGAATAGTCCCATGGCTGTGAACTACAACTTCCATGTAGCCCTGCGCTCTTGGCTGCCAGCTTCTCGGTCCCCCCTTCCTAGAGCTCAGACTGAAGAGATGTTTAGCAACAGTCTTTCATTGGTATTACCATCATTGATTGTAGAATTCGTGCCGAAATCAGGGGATATATGTACACTGTTCCAAGAATTAAACAGGAAATGTGCAAGCACAGTTTACACTGGGCAGTTTGCAGAGCATGTTACACATCTCCTCTAATAATATTGTCTCTCATTTGTAGATGAGGAAAAATGTAAGAAAATGATTTATCCACTGTCACACACCTAGTCATAAAAAATAAATATTTAATAAGAAAATAACACTGAATTATCATTTAATTCAGTCCTCGCAAGATAAGAGAACCATTTCCACATGCCTTTTATATCTTAAGACACCTGAGAGGAAAATTTACCTGTCCAAGTTAACTCAGCTAGAACTAGAAGTACTGGGACTGTAATCCAGTCTGTTTAGCAGGCTCTGCTAAGAAAAGAGCCTACCTCAGAGCTAGAAGGAGCCCAATATATACTGTCCTTTTCTGAGTATAGAATTAGGAATTTTTCCATTATACCAGGTTGCCTCTGAGTTGCGCTCTAAATGTTAGAGCTGTTAGAGCTAGGGCAAAGATCTTGGAACAGTTCCTGGCATATAGTAAGCTTTCCACAAATGCTAACTATAGATAATTTTATAACATCTTTATTTTGGAGTTGAGGAAACTGACCTAAGTGGTAATGTTTTTTGCCTAAGGTCACACAGTTGGTTTGTGTCAGAGATGAGACTAGGCCCAAGTATTTTATTTCCAAATCTAGGGTTCTTTTCATTCTACTAGCAGTCAGCTAGCAGAGGTACCAGATGTGGATCTGTTTAGATAATGGTTTCTTCCCTAATTTGTTCTTTCTAGGCCACAGACCAAGACCAATTGTCGTAAAGTCTGTTATTATTGTTAAGGTCGTAATAGTTCATCAATTCAACAGACTTTTTTGAGTATCTTTTAATGCTTATCTCTCTTTAGGTATAGGGACCACATGGATGAAAAGTAGCTAATGGGTTAGGGTTGAAAGGACCTAATAAATCACCTAATCTAACTCATATTATAACTTACATTATAGTTGTATGCGACCTTTTAGGCATACACTTTCTTTTATTTGGCATTTTCTTCCTAGCCTTGTTCCTGTAAATGTTTGCTGCAGTGCTTTAGGATGTGTTTCTGTGTCCTCATCTGTATTTGTATGTGCATGTAGTTTCATTATGTTCCATTTCCATTTTGGAAATTAGTTGTTTTGGCTCTTAATATTTTTTTTCTCTTTAGTTCTTTTAGACACTGTTTTCTTCCACTTATATTTAAATGTAACTGTATAATATAGGGTATCAGAAATCAACACATGAATTGTTTGAATTATGTATACTTGTTTTAGAAGACACATTGGCCCTTTCAATTATGCACTCACAGATAATAAAGCAGGTAATTCACCTCTTATGCATGAAAAATGATTTTTACATTATTAGATAATAGGTAAGTTTTGTAAATTATTGCTAAACATTCCTGAGATAGTCACTGTGGGTGGCTTTCTTCCCATTATGCCGTGTCCCCACCAACACTCTCCCAATTGACAGTCTGATCATTCAGCTAGCTGCACAGGGCCTGACTGCTAGTAGATATAGAAAAATATTTTTGAAATTGCATTAGTAAGCACCCCTGAGCTCTGTTGCTGCATATTTTTCTTGAATCTCAGTTTTTTAATGTAGAGATGTAGCTTTGAAATATATGATGTAACAGGTTACTTTCCTTTCAAGTCTACATAGCAGAAAAAAATAGCAGCCTTTGAGATCATCCTCCAAGGATCTCTTTCTTTGGGAATGTCCATGTCTGCGACTTCTCTGATGAGAAAGCAATCCAAATAGCAAAACATAGCAGAGAAAGCAACAAAAAGTGGTAGTGTGGAGGCCTGTGATTTAAATCCCAGTCCTGCCTCTTAGGCAGTTTACTTAACCCTTGATTTTCTCTTTTGTAGAATGTGGATAATAAGCATTTCCTTCTCATGTAGTGATGAAAAAGATTAAAATAGATCATGTGTTTAAAATTTGAGCATGTTGCTGCACATCCCATATATATTGCATTCAGTAGATGGAGAGTAACTCTTATTTTTGTTAATATAAACTTGATGCTTTTGGAAAGTTTCTATTCTGCCACTTTACTTTTATGAAAGACCTACATTAATAATTGTTTTCTCTAACTGAAAGAAATCCAAAGAGGATTTTCTTTTTTACAACAAAAGGCACAAAGTGAACATAACTTTCAGTGTTTTGCAGCTGTCATTCTAGAGGCAACCAGATCAGAGTGACACTGCCAAGCTTCTTCCCTGTGAACTGCTTTATATAGGCTGTGTATGTATTGTTTCATTCTTGTGTTTTCTGACACGTTTGGTGCTGGTCTCAGCCTGTCAATAACCAATGTGGTGACTGGGTGGATCCTTGTGGTTCTTATGACTGCAAGATGTTCTTCAGGATTACCCATGAAAAAGTGGAGGTTTATTACTTACAAGACATGGGAATTACACAGCTAACCTGGAGCCACACAGGGAGGTTGCATATAGAGAAGGTGTGAGAACACAGGGCTTGGGGTTCTGCTTTTATTGAGGTTGAGGGGGTTTGGAGTGCTCACCCTTTATTAGTGAATTTAAATCGTAAGAGCAGGAATTTAAGAATAGGAAGAGAGAAAGAAAGGAAAAGAAAAACATAGACACAAGTGGGCCCCAAAAGTTTATCCTACTCAAACAGGATCTATAAAACAAAGGAGCCTCTTTGGGGCAAGGCAGCCTGGCTGGCAATGTATTTATTCCAACGATGCCTCTTTGAGTTGGATGCCTGATCATCAAAGCATAAATCAGGCACTTGCATTACAAGAAGACTAGCCAACTTTCAGGGTCTACACTACAATGTGTTTTTTGTTATTTTAGGTTTTATTTGTATCATTTGGTATGACTTGGAAGATTATTTTATGGATCTGGGAAAATTCTGCAATTTTTTCGTATACAATGAATGCTAATTGCTTCTTCGCTTTATGATTTTGAACAGTTTCTCCTAATGCTGTATTGCCCTGTTTTTGGATAATGAGGTAAAGCTGTATGTGAAAATATATCAGATTTACCAACATTTAAATTTCAGGAAAATATCTATTTTATAAAAGGATTTGTCATTTGTTTTCTTAGAACAGTAAGCCTGGCCATACCATTTAAAATATGAAGCTACTCACAACTTGTGATAACCCATCTTGTCAGCACAGTGACATTCTCTTATGTTGGCAGAGAGATAGTGAGGTGTTTGGCTCTTCATTGCTTCCTGAAGGGTCCTTGATTGAAGGTTCTGCTAATATATTAAATCTTGGATTGAAAAGTAGTTCACATCTGTCAGTGGGGCCTTCTGTCCATTTCTAGAAAGGAGCAGGTCTATCTCACGAGCTCAGGGTTAAAGTGAAATACTTGTCATCTGGTTGGTGAGTAATCCTGGGTTGATGGCTATGTGGACATGGCAGTGCTTTCTAAAGCTGACAGCTTCAATAGCCAGGAGATTACTGATAAGGAGATGGGTTACAAGAAACAGGTGATGAAAAGGACAGGGAAATGGGCATGAAGACTACAGCAAAGAGAGGATGGATGAAGGAATAGTTGAGGCCCTCAGTATCCCACATGTGTTTATTCAGCACATGTATCCTGCTTCTAGACTCTATTGCACTAGTATGCAGATACAGCCGTGAAGGTGACTGATGTGGAGGTGTCATGGTAATAGGTGGTGGTAGATCCTAGGTCGGGTAGAACTTAGAAGAAGAAAGGGAGAAAGGAAGGAAGGGAAAGAAGAGTGGAAGGAAGGGAGAGACGGTGATGGGATTTTGTGAGCAAAAAGAAGTTCTCTCTGGGGTATAAACAGTAATGGACAATGAGGCTGCAAGAGGTAGGCTTGGACATTATTTTTAAGAGTCCAGTTTTCTCTATTCTAAAGGAATTTTGCACTTTATTTCTAGGGCATTTCGGAAACCATTTAGCAGCGTTAAGTGGAGAGATAAAATGATTGGATTTGATGAAGTCGCTAGAGGCAATACTTGATGTGGTAAAATCAGATGCTTTTAAAAATTGAGTGTGCTGGTGTGCCCTTGTGGCCGAGGCAACTGAGATGCTGTCAGTACATTCCAAGAGCCTGGGTTTGATCCCCAGGGCCAGGTGGAAAAACCAAAATGGGCAGCTAAATAAAGATGTTTCTTCCTTTTCTTCCCCTCCTTCATTCCTTAAATGCTAAAAAAAGTGAATACTAATTCAATAGATACGAAATGGGGTAGAGATTCAGTATTTCTCATAGGTTGATGGTGCCTGACTATACTTTGAAAATAAAGAGGCTTTCGAATGTTTTAAATGAGAGATGATGGTAATTAAGAGAGTAGAGCAAAAGTCTTGGCTTCTAACCTTGATTCTACGCTTAACTTACTGTGTGATTTTGGGGAAAGTGCCCTAATCTTTCTGAGCCTCAGTATCCTTATCATCTTGAACCTGGGATGATAATTTCTATTGTAGAAATATTTTCAGTGAAGTAAGCCTTGGAAAGTGTTTAACACAGTAACTGGTGCTTAATAGATGGCAGCTTCGATTATACTTACTGTTATTAATACAATTACAACTTTTTCCATGCAGTTGAGTTTAAATTTGATGGGACACATTTGAGATGCTTAAGGTACCATCTTATATTTGATTAAAATGAGAATTCAAGGTATTTGGTTTCCAGGTATACATTAATTTAACCCAATTAGAGTGGATCCTTCCTTACGTAATTTTAACCTGTTTAGAATTCTTTCCAACCAGTGATTCCTAGCCCTCATTCCAAGTTAGAATCACCTGGGGTTGGTGTCATCCAGATAAATCAGAAGGCAGGAGGAGAGGCAGGCTTTGGTACATGCTTTTTTTTTTTTTTTGTTTACCAAGTTATTCTGAAGTGAATTTAGGATTTAGAAGCAACATTCTAACAACAGAACATCAATGGAATGAGACAGGTACAATCTAACAGGTGGGTGGGAACAATATATCTAGAAAGTAGCATTTTGAAGGCTTTGGGAGCCTGAGCACAAGGCTTTCCTGGAATTTGGTGAGCTATCTCTAGCAGTGCTCACCTGAGTCAGGGTTCTTTTTAATGCTGAGTTTTATGTTGTATTTGCTCTTTAAAGGAAACTGAGTTACATGCTTTCTTGAGTAGCAGACTTGTTATTGAGAAGATTTAAACTGTTGTTCACTTAAAATACAACCCATTTTTACCAGTAACGTTTTTACATTCTAATTCATTAACTTGAAACAAACCAGTTCAAAGAGGCCATCAAATATAAAGATTTGTATCCTTTGTACTTTTTAAAAACAGTTATCCACACCCTATATTTCAGGGCAGAACAATACATTTGATTAAATACCTTTAATTTGCTGGATTATCCATAATATATGGGTACCCTTTCCATTTCCTCATAGAAAAACTGCATATGAATGTTTATTTGTATTGAATATTTATATTTACAACCTTATATATAGTGTCTTTGTGCTTTATTGGTCTTAATTTATATTACCCTCCACTAGAATATCATTTTTCAGCATATTCAGAACTTCTGTACGCAATAGGAGGTCGTCTCACAATGTAGTACTTTTTTTTTATTGTGTTGACTCAAATAGAGAGAAAATGATGAAAGAGTGGGAAAAGTATTTGGAGTGTTTAGTACAGTTAAAAAATGACATCCTTTTGGGATATTTGTATGTATGCCAAGGTTTTCTTTAATGATAAACTAAGAAGCAATCGAAAATTGAAAAATTGGTTGACAGATTTAGAAAAGGCACATGTCAACAGTATTTTGGAGCTTAATAGTATTCTGGAAAGATAGAGTTATTTATGTGTTTATTAGTGTTCCTCGTTATAGATTTACCACTTTTTATTACTAATCAGATTTCCATTAAAATTCGGTGTATTTTGCAGTGTCTCAGACTCACAGCTATTAGAATAAAAACCTACCATTGATATTATAAAGTATCAGTACCTTCAGGAGGTTTAATGCATGCAGATAGGCAGGAGGAAAGTTGGGTATAAAGTCATCTACTGCATTTTGTTGTGTATAATGCACACTTTTTTGACCCAAATTTGTGAGGGAAAAGTAAGGATGCACATTATACATGGGTAGTACTAATTCTGTATCTATATAAACTTTTAAAATTATTTTATTTATGCTTATAAGTTAAAAGTTTAACTTTAGAAATTAATAACAGTATTCATATACAAAATAATACTGTGGAATACAATAATTGATTTTGCTGAACTGTGACAAACTAACAATGAGAGCAGTTTTGGCCAACGATTCAATGAAATGAAACGAAGAGCAATGTATTGTTGTCCACAGAGCAGTTGACTCTGACTTGATAGGATAAGTGATGCCAACTTTATTAGCATAAGGTATACAGTGTGTCATTTCTCTTTGTAGACTTTAGGCAAGAGCTAAATCTAGCTGATATTTTTACAAAAATACAGCCACGGCAAGCTTTAATCTCACTGTTATTAAATATGCTAAGGACCATGGCAGTAGAGCTGCTGAGAGACACTTTGGACCTCCTGCCACAGAGAGTGTCCTCAGATTATGGAGGCAACAGGAAGAGAAAACTTCCTGTACCTTGTATCTGTTCTTGTGTTTTGTATTATTTATAAAATAAAATTTCTTATACCATAATATGTTAAAAATAAATGCTAAATTTCCTTTATAATACATGAAACAAGCTCCTAAATATAAATAAATCTTGAATTAAAAAATCAAAATAAAAATCCTTTTTTGAAAATTTGGGCCAAAACTGTGGGTGAGCATTATACATGGCAAAATATGGTAATTACTGAAGTTTGCGGTGTGTGCCAAGAACAAGATTTTCATTTTCTGCAAGACTTGAAGTCTTCTCTGTCTCTAGTGTTTTTGTTTTCCAAATGCTGTTGTCTTAAGGTTCCACATTAACTGCATGGCAGTACTTGGTTATTTGTACCAGAGATGTTAAGTGATATCCAGAAGCAGGAGTGTATGTGCATGCTAGGAGCCCTGAGCACAGTCAGAGGGAGAGGCTGGAGCTTGCTGGAATAGGTTGTTTCTCTCAACCCTGCAATGGCGATTCCTGTTCAACATCTCCCAAGAATCAGACCGCTTAAGGAAGAAGTAGATCTGAATGATCTGAATGAGATAAGGGAAAAGCAAGAAAGAAACAAATGAAGAGGTATAACAACAAAAAGATGATTGAGTGATTTTGTTTTGTCAAATGTGTATGTTAGTGGTACCCTCTGGCCTGTGCTGTGCTCCGCTTGCATGACTGTACACACAGAGAGGCCCCAAATCCTAGAGAGATGCTGATACTTTCAGAAGAGGGGAGGTGATGGTGAGGAATACAAAAACAACATGTGGCCACTGCAGTTTGAAAAATCCCAGTTTGCTGAGCTCTGCTCACCAGGTTGTGTGTGTGTGTGTGTGTGTGTGTGTGTGTGTGTGTATGTTGTGGGGGTGTTGCGGGCAGTACTGGGATGAGGACTAGGCCAGGATGCTTCAGTAACCAGTGGCTACAGATTAATCAGCAGCCGAAGTCCTCTTTGTCCCTCTGAGGAGGAAAGAAAACTTCCTCTAGCCTCTTGTATTTCCATCAGGTTTGTATTTCCACCACAGTTTTTCTGTTTTTCCTTGGTGTGGAGCAACTAGTTGTGTTTGACTTCCTAGAGAAGATGAAAGAGCTGAGTCCAATTCCTAGGGACTGGAGAATGGCTGGAATTATATGCATGGGTCTGGTGAGCTCAGAAGCTGCTGCTTTTGTTAACACTCTTCATTCAGGTGATGGAGACAGTGCTGGTCCAGTGGCCACACTTGGAGCAGAGAGGTTCTAGATCTTTATGGCTTCCATTATGCTGCCATTCTGTTTTCATGAACTGAGTAGTCTTGTTTAGAGCTCACAAATACACATGTTACTCTATTTCAGGCTGAGGGTGACCTCCAGTAAGTCCTTTTGTTTAGCAGAGTTTTATTTTCCTCTATGAGATGGACATAATAGTACCTACCTTAGAGGTAGGTATGAATTAATTGGGGTAATATATAAATATTAGTATAGTACCTTTCACAGAGTGATTATTTTTTAGCAAATGTTCATTATTATTTTTATTATTACATTTATATTCTTTTGGACTTCAGAGATTGAGATTCATAGACCCAAAGCATGTGACATTATATATTACCAGATGTATGAAGATGGACAAGTTTCGTGTTTAAGTGGCAACGTTGTCCACAAAAGTCCTTTCACTCTTATTCATTTACACACCAAATCCATGGGAGGGCTTGTAAGAAAGATTCATCTTTTTTTCAGAGGGCCATTAGAGGAGAATAGTAGAGTCCTGTCCCAAAAAGTTATCTCAGCAATCCCTGGGAAAGAGAAAGCTTTTCAACTGCGAGGCAGCAGAGGATATTGAACGCAGGATGTGGACGAAAGGGGTTACGAGAGTCCACTTTCATTAAGTCATTCATTGTCCTTTCTCAGTTCCAGCTGCATCAGTGATAAAGCTTGTTAACAGTTGTGTCTGAAGTAAAAAAACAAAGTGCAGTTCTTTTATGACTTGAGGTTTTTGGTCTCCATCAATTTTTTTTTCATCTTGAAAATGGGGATTTATAATAGTAACTACCTATGGATATTGTGAGGATTAAGATTGTATGTATAAAGCCCTTGGCATGAATTAGCTACTCTCAGGCTTATAATTACTAATCATTGGATTTGAGGGATCTGCACAGGCAACATGTTATTTTGGGTTGGCAGGTTTTATGAGTACTTGGTGATAGAGTCCATTGGTGTGATTGGAACAATCACTAGTTAGCCACTAGTTAGTGGAGAGTGGATCAGGCATCAGGAAACAGATAATATTTCACAGTTAAGGCAACAGGCAGGTGGAATATGGGGTGACAGCCTGGCAAAAGGTCCTTTAGCATTTCTGACTCTTGTAAAGCTTGCTCTGACTTTGTACCCTTGCCAACCTCTGACTTGCTTGGTACCCCAGATTCCATATCTAAGACTCAGCTATGTTCTTGCCAGTTCTTTCTGGGTACAAGTCATTCTCTTGTTTATTACTGATTCACTCAGTAAGGATTTACTGAGGCTTATTATGTGTCAGGTACTGTGCTGGGTATAGTTATAGATTAGTGAGCTAGGCAGGTCCATTCCTGCTCTCGTGGAGTCCAGTGTAGGAGACTGACAAAATGCAGGCAAACAAAACTAATTATAAAATGCCAAGTACTGGAAGGAAAGAGAATAAGATAATGTGAGAGTGAAAGGGAGGTGGGTAACGTATTTAGATAGGGCAGAAAGGAAGAGCTGGTATTTGAACTGAGACCTGAGTGAAGGTTGAAAGGGAGCAGTCATGCAAAGCTGCTAGGAAGGCATTCCAGGCAGAAGGATACCTGTACTCAGGCCTGGAGGTGGGAAAGAGTTTGGCACGCTCCAAAGGGATGAAAGAAAAGCTCTGTGGCTGGGCCATAGAGAGTGGAGGGGGCCTGCAGTAGATGAACTTGGTCACAACGGTAGAGACAAGATCACATAATGCCTGGAGGTCAAAATATGGAGTTATGGTTTTATTCTCTGGGTAATGGCCCTGTCCTGAATATCAGTACTGTGGCTGGAGCCTTACTCTTTGCTGTCCAGGCCTCACTTCTGTTGACCTGCTTCTCTACAGTGCATCTGCTTCCAAATTTCATTTCATCTCCCTTGGGAGAACATCAGTTATGGTTCTGACTGACAGATGCCTAATGCCTGCTGTCTCCATAGGCTACTCTGTTAGCATTTAACATGCTCTCTGGATACCAGATTTCCATGTATGTAACACAGTTCCTTCTCATCTTTTCACCTTGGTTTTGCTTAGTGTTTACTATACCCCCTTGCACCCCCTTTGGATATCAGGTCCTTATTGCTCCTGATTTGACCTCTGCCCTGGGGCAGTGGACATTAAGAACAAAACCCTTGCTTTAGGGGTGCAGAGAAACAGAATGCTAGCAACTGAGGAATGAGGACCAATTTGGGATCTATCGCTTAGTGGAAGAAAAGTTAACATACAATTTTATATGTTGGGATCATAGACACAAAGGTTTTTAAGAGCTTAAAGGAGGTGTATTTGATTCATCCCTGTAGGCTAAGTCCTATGTCTTTTGCTTCCTTAGCTTTTTATATGTTTTTATAGCTTTTATTTTTATCTCTAATTTTTTATCAATGTCTTTCTTCCCTCTGGGTGATAAGCTCTTTGCAGTCAGAAGTCTTGACTATTTTGCTGACTGCTCTCTCAAGTATCTGATCTCAGTGTAGGGCAAGTTGGCCATGTCAGGTCCTTAACTTAGAATTCAGTGTTGGATGTTGTGCTGTATAAGACTACTTCTGGCCCATCCTCCATTACTTTTCTGGTTTGCTGAGTATTGATCGTGAAGGGAATATAGGTAAGTGAAATCTATAGAAATCCTATTCTCAGCCCCTTTTACCATTTCTCTGAATTTGTACAGCCTCATTCAATGCACCCCATCTCAATGGAGATAATACCTTTGTTTATTGGATTACTATTATTTATTTTCTCTCTCTAGAAAGTTTATTCCCTGAGGGCACGGGTCTTGTTGGTCCTCTTTCCATGCAGAGAAAAATGTATGACCTATGGTAGACAGAATGAGTAATATTTCATTATTATCATGAAGATCTGAAAGTCTGGCTTGTCCTAAAGGCTATTGCTCCATGCATATGGTCAGTTATACTATATAGATAATAGGTATTTTCAAATGCTAGAGCATCATGAAAGGGCTTATAAACAAGAAGTATGGAAAAGAACCTATTGCTGTCTGACTCTGAGGAGTGACTTCTGGCTTTGCTTCTCATTAGCTGTGTAACCTTAAGTGACATCATTAACTGGTCTACATCTCACTTTCTTTTTTTTTTTTTTTTTTTTGTGAAGATAAAAGGAGGATCAAGTGTTATGAGGATCAAGTGAGGTGACTGATGTATAACATGCCCTCCATGGTGTCTGATACATAGTCTGTACTCAATAAATATTACTTGTGATCAGGGTCATTACGTCTGGAATGTTGTTCTGGCAGTTATACATATACATAAAACTACTAACATATAGCAGTTTTCACTTTGAAAATCAGAGCTAGATCTTTCCCATAATACTATGGTTTGTTTTTTTGGCAGATTATCATGTTTCCTTTGGTTATCAAATAAATAAAAAGAACATCAGTTCTGGCCATATAAATTTTACTGAAAATGTTGATAAACAACAGCCAAGGATTCAGCACACACACAAAATGTGGGTTGATGTTAAAGACAGAGGAATATAAATCAGAAAATAAACACATATACCGTACTGTAATATTTAAATGTCTTCTCATAAACACTTAAGATTCTCATTAGTCCAACATCAGAAAAATGATAAATATTAATATTTGTCATCAAAGGAAAGCTTAGAAATCAAAGCAGAGTAAACAGCTGTTGTATTTCAAGGATTATATAATACTGAATGAATTTTAATTCAACACCTCCAAAACTATTTAAATATTTTTTTCCCTGAGACAGCTTAATTATTTTTATGCAGTGCACATACTAGGAAAGATGTACATTTCCTCAGAGAAGATTCAGGGAACTTGCTGGTTCAGATCATCTTCTCAAGAATTTGGTCTGTATTCCTTCTGATGTCTACAAAAAAAGACCCACTAGTGCCTGAGCCAACCCTCCTTCTCCACTGATACCCAGTTCGGTTGGAAGTGTTCCCTAGGTAGGTTGTGAAAGGGTACTAGGGATTCTTGTCCTTCCTTGTCAAGGGTACGAAGTCACATATTTTTACATATTTTCTTCACTTGTCTTCACTTCAAGCTTTTTTGCTCTTCCCAGTTATGAATGTGCCAAGAAGTTTGTGCAGCAGTGCCTGGGGTCCTGGGAGAGCAGAGCAGAGGCCACAGGCTGGTCCTATCACTTTCAGTTTCTGTTTTCACAGTGTCTGCGACAATCTGCTTGACATTAGAAGGCCTCACCATGTCCCTAAAAAAATGCAGTCCAGGGAGTCAGGAGGCCTGAAGTTTAGTTCTGGCTCTCACTGTGTATGCAGATCTTGTTCTCTCTCTGGGCCTCCCTTTCCGTATCTGTAAAGTGAGAAGCTGATAATTCTGAAGTCCTGGGTCTCCAACATCCTGTGAGCTGCGTGCAGCGCTTCAGAGACCCCGCTAACCTCTGCAGAAGAGTGATTGCCTGACATGTTGGACTTTGGGACGAGACAGAGCTGTATCTCATCATATCTAATTCACTTTAGTTCTCAATTTTCTCGCCCATTAAATGGAACTAGCACAATATTGTCATAAAGACAAAAATAAGAGATGCTGTTTGGAAAGTAGTCAGTGCTGTGTTTGGCATATCACAGGAATTTAACGATGTCTGCTGTGTTGTTATTGTTACTATTATTATTATATATGTCTATCTTCATTCAGCCCTTTGATGTCTCTTTGTGCCTCAGTTTCCTCATCTGAAAATGGAGATAATAAGAGACCTACTGCACACCCCGGTGGAGCAGCAGTTAATTCAATGACATTCCAAGGAGCAAGACACAAGCCCCTGGGTTCAAGTCCTGGAGGCAGATAGCCAGTGTGAACAACTAAATACAGATACAATAAAGAAGTTTCTTCATCCATTAAAAAAACAAAACAAACCTACCTCTTTGGTTACTAGATTAAAATTGATAAAGTTGGTAGGATACTATCTGATATATAGTAAGTGCCAATATATGTTAGTGATTATTTTGACTGTAATTTTTATCATTAGTTTCAAAACCTTTAATAAAAAATAGTACTGTTTGAAAAGAATAGCTAATTCAAGACTAATGGGGACAATTACTTTCTCTAATGCACATACTGAAGCAGATTTCCAGTGGTCTATAAGACCCAACAGTGTCCTCAAGCATCTTACTTATCTTAGAGAAATTAAGTAAATGATGTTGAATCTATACCTAAAATTCAAGTATCTGTATCTAATGTGGATTCTTTTTTAAAAAAGAAATTGAGATATAATTGGCTTGTAACATACTAATTTAACTTGTATAATATAATAATTTTTATGTGTATGTATTTAGAAATTATCATCATAATTTAGTTAACATCCATCACCATACATAACATTTTTTTCTTGTTCTGGCAGTGCTTAAGATCTGTTCTCATTTTTTTTTAAAGGAATGGTACAGGCAGGAATGAATGAAGGTAAGCAGAGGCAGGCAAGCAGGAAGAGAGAGGAGGAAGAAGCACTTTATTTCATTTTAGTTATTTATATGGGTTGTTCCCTCCAACCCTGAGCGGTGAACCCTGGTTCTTGGGATATATGTGAACTGCACTGGTCAAAGGCAGCTGACCAAACCACTACTGCACCAGTGTACACCAAGATCTGTTCTCTTAAAATTTGGTAAATATGTGATACTGTACATTACATCCCTAAGACTTACTTATTTTCTAGAATCTGTTGTCCTGTGTGAATTATTTATCTCTAGTATGAGTTGAAACCAAGTTAAATTAAGACCTTTGTCTCTCATTTCCTCATCATAGAAACTGAGATAAGTACTGTTCTCATTCCCTCTTTACAGATGATAAAGCTGGAATTCTGAGCCGTTAAATAAATGCTCAGGCACACTTAGCAGGCAAGTGGCGGAGCTGGGACTCAGGTCATCTGATTTGGGAGCTTGAGTTTTACTAACTTATGTACTAAGATGACAGAAAGGTCATCTGCATGATAGCTATTATTCTTTAGAATAATGTCTAATAAATCAAGACAAAGATGTAAATAGACTTGCTTTTTATCAATGATATACAACATTAACATATATTCTTAATGTTTGCAAGATCATTCCATTTAAGATAAGGGAATGAATTTCTATATAGAATAGACTTTATTTAAGGAAACATCAATATTTTTCTTAAATTGGCAGTATCAAAATGATATTTATGGAATTAAAGAAAATATACTGCATTTATATGATGCAAATTCACTTGCATTTATATGATGCAAATTCACTACAGAAACATAACATTTCTTTATCTTTCTCTGTAGCTTAACTTGCAGCTGTTGGCATCAGTCTATTTTTAAAACAAAAAAATTAATTTTTCTTGTTAACTCTTGGATCTGTAGGCAAATAATAGACAAAAGTGGTGTCAATGAGACCAACAACTTGGTCAGAGTGTTCAGATTATTCTATGAGAAGGTGTGTTTAAAATTTTTTTTTTTTTGCCAATTGGATAAAAAAAAATTTTAGAAGACTTAAAAAACCACAGAAAATAAAAAAGAACACTCAGAAAATTAAATGACATAGCCACATCAGTAGTACTATAAATATTTCAGTGTTTACCCTTGCCATTCTTTTTATTGCACGTATACAGTTGTTTGTTCTGTTTTATAAATTGTGATCGTACTTTACATATGGTTTGGTTACCTATTTTTCACCCATCAGTGTATGGTGTGCATTTCCTAGGTCATTAACGATTCCAAAGTTTTCCACTACCAGAACATGCAACTATCTTTTAATCTCTCCCAATTGCTGATATTGTTAGGTTTCCTTCACTTCTTTTCCTGATGTATATTAATGAAAAATATGCATATATGCACTATCCTGTCTATGCATTTTTTCTTAGGATATGTTTTCAGAAGAGGAAATGCTGAGTCATATGCTATAGGAGTAGCTACATGGGTTTTCTTCATGGCCACCAGTGTTCCCTGTGTACCTTGAATCCCCACTGGCAGCTACTCCTGGGCTCTGTTTCCCAGGAGCTTCTTCTAGAGAAAAGACTGGATTTGAAAGGTGGTGGGGCAATTAATAACATCTGTCTTCAGACCCTCCTTTGTGCTGAAAATAAACATTTTGGGTTGCTTACCAGACTTTACATTTCCTGTATTATTTAATGTTACTGTGTTAATTCAAAATGCTTTTAACTGCAAGTAAGAACTCTACTTATGTTAACTAAAAAAATTATTTCTCCAACATAAAAAGAAATCTAGAAATGTGTGGGTAATGAGGGCTTTAGTAGTTCAGAGATGTCAATTGGAGATATTTATCTATGTTGTTCTTGACCTTTCCCTAATGGTCATGGAATGGCTGTGGCCGACATGGGCATCACACTAGTGTTCAGGGACTCAGGGGGAACTGAGAGAACGGAGATAAATGAGACACATTTAGAGACTGGGAGTTGTTTGCTTGATTAATCTTATTTCCGAAGCAATATATGTTCATTATAGAAAATATATTTTGCCTATGATCTTGCCATGTAGAGGTGATCACTCCTCTCATTTTGGTGTTTCTCCTTTTAGTTTGTTTAAACTACAAAAAGTGAGATCATCTATGTACTGCTATGTACTGCCTCATAACTGGTCTTTTTGAACAGCATCCATTTCAGTGCCTACCAGTGCTAGATACTTTAAAATTTATATTGAAAAATGAATGAATGATTTAAAAATAGACTGTGAAATTTTTGTGTATCTGAATATTTTTCGCAGTATATGTTTTATAATTTTCAAACTATTACATATTGCTCAATTATTTGAATGTTCCATAATTTGACTGTTTCTCTATTTCATAGGTAGATTAAAAATTTTTTTGACTATGATAAATAATTCTACAGTGGCAATCTCTGTATGTGAGTCTATGAATCTCTTGTTACTAAATTCCTTTCAGAAGTTGAATCACCGGGTTAGAGAAAGTGCCAGTTTTAAGCTTGTTGATGTGTATCACTGAACTACTCTTTTCAAAGGTACCGTTTTGTACTACCACCGCTATATGAGTGATTATAACCTTATTTTAGGGTTTTATTTGGGGGGGGCAGTGTTTTTTTGAGTAGGTAATATATTCATCTGGCTAAAAAAATCAAAACAATACAAAAAATCATACAGTGAAGTTATGCTCCTGCGCCTCTTCTCATACCCCCATTTTATCCCCCATTTCCTTCAGGGCAACCACTTTTAGTAGTGTCCTTTGTGTTTTTTCAATATTTTAATGCCACAGGCAAATATGTATAGAAATTATTTTCTTTCCTTTTTTGCACAAAAAGTAAAATGCAATATACACTGTTCTGTGCCTCACAGAACCTGTGTGTGTGTGTGTGTGTGTGTGTGTGTGTGTGTGTGTGTGTTTTAATCACACTGGGCCTAAGCGAATCAAGATATTCTGCTCTTACAGGTATAATACTAATAGGAATAGGCAGTTATATCTTAATTTCTTAGTCCTACTGCCTGACCTAATTCATATTTTGACTTTGCCTCCTAAGGTGAAGTTGACATTTTCTGAAATACTCAGAATTCAGGAAGGAAGAAAAATTCAAGGATAGGTGTATCTTCTTTGAAACTCACTAGCTTGTCTTCCACTATTTTTGATTGTGATTTTTATATTTTATTTTGGATAGAATGACACCCTTCCAACCATCCACCAAGGGATGGTGGCTTATGTAGGAAATGATGTCTTACATATTTAAAAAAAATCACTTATTTATTTTATTTAGTTGTTCATTTTGGTTGTTTCTCCAGCCCTGGGTCTGGAACCTGGGTCCTTGGGGGATATATGTTAACTATGCCTGGTCTGCTAGGTCACCAGGGTGCGTACCTCCTATGTATTTTGAAAGGAACTCAATGCCACAGAGTGTCAGCCGATTGTGTGCTCCCTCAGAATGCTCTAGGGAAGATTCCTTCCTTGCCTCTTCCAACTTCCAACTTTTAGTGACTCCAGGCATTCTTTGACCTGTGGCTGCCTAACTACTTTTTTCACTTGGCCTTTTCTGTATCTTTTCCTCTTTGTCTTGCAAATCTCCCTGTTTTTTTATAAGGACACTAGTCATTGTATATAGGGTCTCCTTGGATAATCCACAATGACCTGCTTTTAAGCTTCTTAATTCTATCTGCAAAGACCTTTTTGAGAATAAGGTCAACATATGTAGGCTCTAAGGATTTGATGAGGACATATATTAGACGGGTGCACCATTCAATCCACTACAGGCTTTCACTCTAGTATTCCAATTGCAAAATCTGTGATCCATTCACTCTGCTATTCCATATTATGTGAAGTTCTGCAGAGAAAAGTTCGATGATAAAAGATTGGGGCTTTCATGCTCTGTGTTGCATCTTCATTGCCTTGCACAGTGCCGTATACAGAGGAAGTGCTCAATAAAATGTAATGACTTTATCAATGAATGAGTCATCCAGCATATGAAGGCAACTTTCCTGTTTCTCTTTACTTATCTTTAGGCTGAGTATTCTCCAGTTACTTCAGTTGTTCCTTATGTGTAATTCAATCCCACTCCCCAACTATTCTGGTTGTTTTCCTGTAGGTACTTTCTGAATTGGCCAATCTTCCTCTTAAAATATACCTTCCAGATGAAACTCTAGATAAGATCTAAGTAACAGGGTAGAATAAGACTGTTCATTCTCACAGGTTGTATACTTTATTTCTTTAAAGTAGCCATAGGTGGTGTTCATTTTAGAACAGCTGCTGAAGTCATTCCTGGTACTTAGTAGCAAACATATTTAGAAATAACAAAAAGCTCCCCATACTTGTAACTCTACTCATTTTTAGGAGCATAGTCAGCCTTCAGTTATGCTAGTACAATTTTTATTGATTTTGAATTTGGGGAATGAATTTTTGAATTTGGAAAAAAAAAAAAAAACATAGTCTAAGTATCATAATTTGGAGTTTAGTAGAAAGGGAAGGCATACTTATGAATAAATTCAGTTTCCCTTCTTCATTTCAATTCGTTGAACCCCTGGAAAAAAGTGTGTGCTATAAGAGAGCTGAACGATGATGCAAAACATTATCCTGCACAAACAAGTCAGCATTTTCATGACCAACTATCAGAGAAGCGAGCCTTTTCTTCTCTTAATTTTCACCTGTTGTGGCATGTAGTAGGTAGTCTGTTGTTGTAAATCACATTTATCAACTGCTTGTGTTAATTTTCATGTACATGTATCCTGAGCAAATTTATGCTCTTGTTATTGTATATACTGTCAGTTTCATTGCTGTCAAAATGTGTTTTTATAAATAACCCATGGGTTTTAACCTGTAGTGAAGATAAATTAGATTTTTTAAAATGTAAAATCTACCTTAATATTTAGATCAGTAAGAAGATGTGGGTATGTTTAACTTTTTTCCTATGTGGCAAGATAGAACTGAGACATACTAATACTTTCAAAAAATATTTCTTCAATAAATTTTTAAATGAGGGATTAAAATAAAGAAAAGAAAATAATAGTGGTGGGCTCTATTGCCTCATTTACTTCATTGTGCATCTATTAATGTGCACCTTTGAGATGTTTGTTTCTTCAAAAGAAAACATTTTGAAGAGAAAGGCTTTCTGCTTAGAACTCTTCCTCACTTCTTACCTGGCTACTAATTTTACCTGAAGACTTAGCCTAAAATGTTTTTTCCATGGAGAAATTTATTCGAACTCTTATGATTTGGTTAGTTCTTATCTTATAAGCTCTATAAGTACCTTTCTTTCATTTGCAGCCTCCATTAAATGCCTTTCAGTTGTCTTGTTAATGTTTGTCCTTTATCTGGAATTGTTTACTCTATAAGGTAGGGGCTGTGACTGTTAACACTCTACCTAGCTCAGTATCAGGTTCATAGTAGATCCTTAATATGTGTTTGTTGACTGATTAATCAGAGGCTGAAAAGATCATTTAAAGGCTTATGGCAACAATAATTTTCACACTATTTGAATTTGTGTGCGTGCGCTTTAATAGCAGTAATTGTTTTCTTTTTTTTTTTTTAATTTTTTTATTTGTTGTAGCATCAAATTACTGAAGTAGAAAGAACAGTTGACATTCTGTTGTAAAGTGACCATATATTTGACCCACTTCTTCTCTAGGCATGTCATCACGATTGTATCTCATTGCTGTAGGTTCTTGGAGTCTGACAGGCGGAACAAGTTGCTTCAGCCCACAGGCCTCATCTGTCATATAGAACAGCTTGCAGATTCTTATTATGTGAATGAAATATGGAGAGAGGGATAGTTTTCTTCTTGGGCTATCAGGGTAATTGACAATAACCATATCAGGGCACAAGGGGAAAATGCAGGAAAAAGACTGCAACTTATCAGCTCTCAGAACTGCAGGTGTCAAGCCTGTCTCCAAAAGCAAAGGCTCAGGAAGTGTTTCCTGTTATCAAAAGGCTGGAGATTTGACCAGAACATTTTTTCAGTAAGGATAATGCCTTGGTTATAACCACCCGTCAGCTCCCTGATGAGATACTATGACCATTGGGTTAGTAAAGGCATCCTTAGGCACCTGGGCACTGATTTTGTGTGTTCTTTTAGCCAGGGAAGAAAACCGTTTTAATATTCTAGATCAATAAACTGTAGTAGGAAATTGGAAATGTGCTATGAAAAATCATTAGCCTGAGAAATTCTACTCTTCCTGAGTTTTGAATCAGAAGAAATAAATAACACTTGACTGCTCTTATAGTTTATATTTTACAAGCTTGGCCTTGTTGAAACAGAGTATCAGATAATACTGTATCAATGACACTTTGCCTTCTAAATGGCCGGTTTTGTAGATATAAATTGAGCTTTATAGAATAGTTTTGAGTTCCCAGGAAGCTTTTTACTTAATACTGGCCAAAAGTACTAACATGGTGATAGAAAGCAAGGTACAATTCAGCAATCATTCAAGTCATGACTTTGTTATATTTTGAGATAGCTTTAAAATCACTTAGCCTAATAAAACTCTAAAGTACTATTACTGCCAGGTTGCTTTATCTAATTTATGAAACAGAGGGAAAGGAATCAACAATAACTCTCTATTTACCGTTATTAGATTAGCTATTACTGAAACCACAGAAAGTATATAACCCTTTACTTTGTGTTCACTTGAATTTGGTTATTAAGCTTTGATGGACCTTTCATTTAACCAAATGCCTTTGTTTACAACAATAAGCATGTTAAGTCTTTGTGTTCTGAATTTAATATGATTATTTCAGTACATGCCTCCCACAAAGTCATGTTAAAGTTAGAGAGTCTCCTCATTTGTGTTTTGTCAGACATTTTCAATTTAGTCCTGTTAGTGTCTTGTTTTGCTTCCTGACTTTAAGAAATGTATCTTTTCTCTACAAGGCCTCTACTTTTTAAAGAAGATAACCAGGCATTAACAAACATGAAACTACTTTTCATAATGGTTCCATAAAAATTGATTTTTTACAATTAAGTAAGCATCTGGTGGGCTGAAAATGTTTTATACTTGTTATTTAAAAGATATTTTGACTGTTGCCAAAAGGAATCAATTTCTTCATGCTGTCTCCCTTGCGGATGCTGTTGTATGCCAGTGTTTTGTTGAGCGTAGACTCTGAAGGCAGCCAGGCTTAGATTTACACTTCAACTCTGCCTGCCTCTTAACTGCTTGGGACTTTAGATTTCACCTTATAGGGTGATAAGTTGATTCTAACTGCCCTTTCTTCTGTGTGTAATAGAGTTCACAATAGTACTTAACTCATAGTGTTATACATGAAGGAATACATGTTAAGTCCCCAATTGGGATTATTACTATTGTAACTTGCATATGGGTTTATGTAAGTCTATCCACACTTTATACATACAAGTTGTTGACTGAATATTGACTTTAAATTTGGTTACAATGGTAGAAATACTGTTATCCTTTCCAGACCTAATGTTCTAGTACCACAACCATGTCTAATGGTAATATGGAATATTTGAGCCACACCTTGGAGACAAATACCATGAAGTTGGCTCTTTTGATTGCTAAGATTACAACCCATGAGCCAAATCTATAGGCCATAGAAATCTGACTTTTAAGGTTGAATTTTATTTCTGGTTTTTTTTTTTTTGAATTGATGGAAAGCTAGGATAAAGAGTGTTTTAGATATGTGAGCTGGAAACCTATAATCTTTCCAATAAGAAGAGCTCCTACTAATAATTTGTTGTCAGCTTTTCTCTTATTTATTTGTTCCCCATATGTGTTAAAGTTTTAACTGCTTTGTTGTCTTTGCATTTTATCTTCATTTCTGTCCTACATATCCAAATTTTGTGAAAAGTAGAAATTGGTTTAGATAAACCCAATGTCCTTTAGATATTCAGTATCCTTGAGACCAGAATCAGTAGAGGAGTGTTAAGCAGTCAGACTGGGAGATCTGGTTTCTTAATAACGGTTTTCAGTAAATTTACATGGCTTTCACGGGGATGGAATTTTTCTCTTCATTTGCCTCATGTTTTCTTGGCTTGAATAATGAGTGGCTTGAAAAATGAAAAGTTTTAGCTGTGAAAGTTTCAGCAACTAAAAATTGTTAGATACTTAGTGTTAATATAGTACAAAATAAGATAGCATTTTAAGACCTCCTTTGCTTTAGCATCATATTGACAGTACCCCTCGCTTGAGTCAGGGATTGGGGACTTAACTGAGATGCACCATCTGGCAAAATGCAGAAGGCCAGTCTTGTGCCAACTGAAAAAGCTGCATCAGTTCCAACTCTTGTGTACTTTGCACATTGTTGGATGCCTTGTGAAACGTTTATCAGTTTTTAATTAGGAAGGACTAAGGGATTTTTAGTACCCCAAAGAAAATGTCTGTAGCCCAAAGATAGAAAAATTATCCATTGTTCATAAGGTGCCTTTGTATTTAACTTTGAGCTTGCATAGGCAATAAAGAGAGTTCTGTAGTAGGACCTTCATTGGGGGACAGATGTCCTTGAACTGTCTGGGTATAATTGGAGATCTAGTCTCTTTGCTATTCTGATGGTACCCCAGCTTGCTTCTCCTACAGCTGGCCAAACCTTAAAGCACATGCCAAGAGATCAACTCTGTTCTGTTTCTTGGTCTATCATGTAAACTGTAGACTGTCATATTCATTAAAATGAAAATTTGTCAAATGGATTTTGCCCGACTGGCAGAAAGTTTAAATGTCAGATGTTGTTAGGCCTGGATATAAATATTATGTTTCCATTGTTAATTAATTGCAGTGCCTCAGTACCAGTGATCCAAAATCCAATTTAGTCTGCAATAGGCCTGTGGATAGGGGCCAAAGATAATGAATGCAGAGGGAAAAATGTATTCAGAGTTTCCATTGTATCTGTCAATGTGCTTTTAGAAAAAGAGCAAATTTTGCTATGTCACTATAGTTCGAAAAGTGCAAAACAGGACAGAATTAAGATTCGTTGTCTTTTGAAACCTCTCAAATGCTACTTCCTCTGGAATCGCTTCCCTACTAACCCTGCTAGCTCTGCCTCAGCATCAAATTTCTCAAAAGAAAGTGTTCTGTCCTCTGTTAGCTTCCCCTCAAACACTGTTTCTACCCTGGCTCCGTTGTTATTTCATATCTCATTTCAGAGTTGTAGGACTGAGGTATATAGTCCTATATTCTTCCTCATTTCTCCACGTAGTATTCATTTTCCTCTCTTCCATTTGTTGTCAACCAATCCTTTCTTTCTTTTTCTTTTCATTCTTTGTTCTGGTCCCCAGGCTCGACAGCTTGTCTATCAAGTCTGCCACTGTTGGTTAAGATCATTTTGCTTCCAAATTGAAATGGTGACTGAATATCGTTCTGAATAATACTGCTTGAACTGTCTGCTTTAGAAAGGGGAGCAGAAATCTTGCTGCTGGGGCCTAGACCTCAAAACTGACTGTTGTTACAAAGTCATGCCAGAAGATGCTTGTGACCGCCATTCTCTGCTGATATTTTGGCGAATACTTGCTGTGAGCATGGCATCTTACCCGGCCACCTCTCTGGGTTCCAAAGGCAAAAGAGTATGCCAGGGAAAGGAGGACTAATTAAGACTTTGGAAGGCAGGACTAATGTGGTCTAGTGGTCAGGGACCCTCATTTAATTCCTGGCATCCTGGTCCATGCCAACCTCGTTCTGCCCCTGTGATTATGCTAGCTGAGAAGCAGGGAAAAGAAGATGAACTTTGGTCTGCTTTGAGTTTCCCTGTCCAACAGTGTCTGTCAGATTAAAAATGAGAGTGAAGGAGGCCAGAGAATCTTCCAGATGGAGAGTTCATAGGAGGGCACAACCAGACTCCCTCTCTGCAGTGATGTAGCTGGGCCATTGGAGCATTGGGCCAGGAGCCAGGAGGCGCACAGGCTGCTGCCTGACCCTTCAGTGGAATGGGGACCTGGCAAAACAGTCACCCTTAGCTTGCAGTGGGAGCAGATTCAAACCAGGCACACACAGGCCATGTGGTGAAGGCAGAACATTTTCTCTGAAGTCTGAGGCAGTCTGGTTAGAGTTGGGCCCTCCATCTTGGATTTCTCTTAGAGGTGCGTTCGAGTCATGTGGGAAACTTCAAAAGCCTAATGGGGAGTTGGCGTTCTCCAGCCTCTCCTTTTTGCCCCCTTAGAATGAATTAGCTCTGTAAGAAAGGTGACCTTAGAAAGGCTGGAGGCAGCAGTAGCAGCAGTGGTCATGCATCCTTGGACGCATTTGTATGTGGACAGCAGTTCCAGGCGGCAGGGGTTTGGTGAGGAGACAGTACATTGAAAGTCACTCTTCATACCTCTTGAGAGCACAAGTTTATTGCTGGTTTTAGCATTAATTGAAAAGTATCCAGTGTGGATGTTCCAGGAACAGGATTTTGCTCAAATGAGGTGTTTTTTCCCCAACTGAGCCTGTCTGATGTCAGTGTAATGATGGAAGGATAATGAATGAGGCCAAACACTGAATACCTAGTTTGACCTTCCTTTAAAATGTATTTTAACATTTTGTCTACACAGCCTCAGTTTCTCTTTGAGATGAACCTCTGTTTCTCAAATTCAGGTTATTAGAGTTTGGGGAGGCTTCGTACTACTGGGAGCAGATCTGTTTGACTTGAAATGTCATCCCATTCTGAGAAAACATAGTGGGGCCATGTTAGGGCATCCCTGTGCAAATGTCACATTGTCAGAGTGTCTCCCTCTGGGATTAGACTAGCCATGGAACTTTCCAGTCCTGTCTGGGTGGTCAGACAAAGCCACTGACTCCTGATAGCCAGGGCACCAACTTGGCCAGGGTCATGTTCCCTGAGATTTCATGGAATTTGGTTTGTCTCTAACTCTCTGAATTTTAAGATGCTCATTATTAGCTAATTGGTATTCTGTTCCTCCGATGTCACCTAATGATTTTCCAGAGCTCAGGCTTCTGGACAAATTTACTTCTCAGATGCCTGGCAAATATGACAGCATCGAACAGGTGTGGTGAGGATGTGTTGTGTTGTATTTTGTGTGCGTGTGAGACTTAGGTCATACAACTTAGAGTTCTGTAGAGAGATTTTTTTCATCTTATAAAAGCCTGGAGTATGGAGTAAGAAAAGGAAAAAAAAAATAAGGAGCTATAAAAAAAAAAACAAAATATACTACAACTTAAGAATTCTCAGTTTTCAATTTTAATAGTAATGCAAGCTTATTCCTTTATTAATTGCATTTTTTTGAATATGTGTTATGTGTCAGGCACTGTCCTAACAGATGTAGGTTTAATAAAGGATAAGACATATGTGGTTTGGATCTTTTGGAAAAGTTTTCACTTACATTTTGACAAAATTGATTTGTTTTTCAGGTGAATAACAAAACCAAGACTTACTCTGATCAGCCCATCTAAAATTATCAGACTTCTGCAAATGCTGAAAATTCTCTATAAAAAATACATGCATATAAATTGAAATAAAACTTCTGGGAATATATTTGAGAAGTGTCTGGTTTTTGCTGGTCTTTGCTGCTGTTTTTGTGAAGGTTTAAATCAGTATGCAGATTCTCAAATAATTCTTTGTGTTTAGAATACTCATTTATCATCAGGTAATTTAACCAGGGCTATGTTTTCCAACTGCCTGGTTTTCACCAATATGTAGAGAAGGTTTAAGAATCTTCTCTTGGTTGAAAATTGGCTATCATTTGAAAGAATGTTACAATAATTTGTCTGCAGTAACAGCTCACTGACTCACTGAACATAGCATAAAAATGAAAATGAGGACTGAATTTATTCAGTGTTTTTATTCTTGTGTCTTCATTCCTGAGTGAACAGACTTCTTTCCTAGGTATATAGGTAATTGTTAAAGACTTAAAGGTCAATAACCAATCCCTTAATGTGGCAGTCAAGTCAGGTGAGGTATGCAGAAAGCAACGATGGAGGCAAATCCCTCAGTTCCAGGCAAGGTTGCCTTAAGTAAGGTGTGGTTGGATGGGTACCAGTGAAAGGTTTCAATTGGAAGAAGATGAATCACAGTCAAAAGAGGTATCTCCTTGACAAAGATAGTTGTTTTAATTCAGACAAGTTTTTAAGGAAGCTGGGGGCTGGATAATGGATTGTAGGGCTGGGAGTTGGTAAAGATTTCTTGGGAGGCTGTCCTCTGAAAAATCACCAAGATGAACCAGTATATTATTGACCTATACTGGTTAGGAGCAGTGGAAGCCCAAACCTACTTGAATTTGTTTAAATCTAATGTATGTTGCTGGAGGTCATATAACATTTACAGAGTCAGTCTGCTCTAGAACAAAATGGTGCTGAATTAGGCAAGAGAGCAATGGGAGCTGGTATAATTGCAGCTGCAGGTGAAAATATTTTCATGATCTGTAGAAGTGTAGGTCCTTGGATTTTGGAGTCAAGGCAAACATGGGGAAAATAGACTATTTTGAAAGGCCATTCTTGACTTTTTTCTAGAGATTCTTTGGGAATTGGCTCAAGAGTTTTCTAGGCTGGCATGCCCAATGCCAGCAGTTAGGTCAATCTCCTCCAAAGGAGCAAGCCATATACCCTGGTTCAAGTCCTGGGCCTAGGGGGAAACAACCAGTATGAACAACTAAATAAAAATAAAAATAAAAAATGCTCTTCCTCCTCTCTCTTCCTTCCTGCTTATCTGTTTACTTTCATTCCTGCCTGCACCTTTCCTTTAAAAAAAAAAAAAAGTTTTCTGGGCCTGACCTGCTCTCATATCAGATAACTAATGTGCATGCCTGCTCATGTTCAGTTACCAGAGATTGCATTAAAAACTGTAGAATCCACTTGTACTTAATTATTGAACAAGTTTTTATTGAATGATTGCTGGGTGCTAGAATCTGGCGCCCCTATGTGGGCATGATGGAGTTGATTTTAACATGAAGTCCATAGGTTTAAGAGTTCTAGACATTAAGTGATAAAACACATGAGCATAGGAAGAAGTAATAATTTCAGAGTGGTGAGTGATTGTCACTAGGCATTGTATGATTTAGATGTAGCTGAAATTCAGTTCTGCTCACTGTACCCTGTCAAGTCTCTCCACCTGTTTCAACCTTTTGGGAAACTATTACTGGTTACTGTTACTCTTTTGCACTCAGCCTTTTAATCTCCACATTTTCGTCAGTTTGATCTTATCATCTTTGTATATGCTCAGGTTTTTGTTGTTATCGTTTGCAAACTACACAAAGAAACCCTCTTTCAAGACCCTTCTCCAGCAGTTTTTCGCTTTCCTCCCCATCACACCCTGCTCTATCTAGGATTGTCTTTACTCACTGCCTGTATATTAATGATTACTATTTCTTTTTCTTCTTTTTTGAAGAGAGGAAGGAACATTGTTTTTAAGAAAGGAAGAGGATGAGGAAGGATATTTATTTATTTATTTATTTATTTATTAATTACGTTTCCTCCTCATGACCCCAGGAACCTCAGGCCTTGGACTTTGCATGGTCTATGTCCTGGCTGCCAGCTTAGCAACTAAGCCACCATGGCATACCATATTCCTCTTATTTCTTACCCTACTCCAAAAGCCACCGATCTACAAAAAACGGTACACTAAGTTCCTTAATGACCTTTTTAGTACTGAATAACTTGATCTTTCTGTGATACTTAGGTGTTTGCTTTACTTCTTTGATAACTATTCTCTCTGCTGTATAGGATTTATCTTCCTTACTATAACTGTTAAATGTTGAACTTTCCCTCTTCTCTTCTTTCTTAATACTATCTCTCTGGACAGTCACATCCATACTCACAGCTGCAGTTACTTCTTACATATAGCTCACTACTCTCAACTATCTACAGATCTTTTCTTTTAGATGTCTCTAAGGCACCTCAAATTCAATGTATCTACAACCAAGCTAGTGTTATTTGACTACATATGTAGATCCTTATGTAATAGGATTCATTCAATATCCTTTACCAACCCTGACTCAGAAATGAAGTAATCAAAAAGATTGTAATTTTCATACATAGTTGTAAAATTTCAGTCCATAATCTGTATCTAACTTCAGTTTATTGTCATCAGAGAACCTTGTTTAATAGCTGTTTTTAAAAAAATATTTGTTGATTTTACCATTGTGAATTAATAAGATCTGGTCAATTTTTGCGTATGTTCTCTGTGTATTTGTAAAGAATGCTATTGTTGATTTTATGTCTCCCAAAGGTTATTGCACCAACATATTTACCCAGTCCCTAGTGCTCTTCTTACAGTGCGATTGACACTCCTCCCACTGAGAGATGGAATCTTTGTTCTCTTATCCTTGAGCTTGGTTGGGAGTTTGTGACTACCCTGACCAGTAAAATGCTATGTAAAAAACAGCTGGCAGAATTGAGGAAATGAACCTTATGATGACTCCAGCCTCCTTTCACCTTTCAAGTCTTTCAGTTGAGGCTTTTGGCATTGTAGCATACAGAAAAACCTACTCACTGTACCCTGTCAGAATTCCTGGATCTGTAGAAACGATGAGATAATAAATTACTGTTTTAAAGTCACTAAATCTTCAGTAATTTGTTGTGTAGTAAAATTTAATGAACACAGATGCCCATTTTATTTGCTAAATTCTGTTTCGCGTAATATTAACTTACTTCCACCAGTAGTTCTTGGTTTCTATTTACTTAGTATATAGTTTTCTGTATTTTCCCTTTCAAACTCTATTTTAGATGTGCTTCTTATAAATAGTACATAGCAAGGTTTAAATAAATCCATTTTAAAAGTCCTTGGTGGCTTAGCAATTAAGTCCATAGTCTTCTGGCTGGTGTAGATCACATATAACCAAGGACCAGGGTTTGAGATCCAGATTGGATAGTGGAACAATCAAGATGAACAACAAAATAAAACAAATAAATGTTTCTTTCTCTTTTTTCTGCCTGCCTACCTGTACACCTTCTTTCCTGCCTGTTCCTTTCCTTAAAAAGACAAAGAAAAAGTAAAAAAAATAAAATAAAATAAAAAAAAATTAACAAATATATTTAATCCATTTACTCTAATTATTAACATATTTCAACTTTAAATATTTTATTTTGTGTTTTCTGTTGACTGTGCTTTTCTTCTTCTCTCTCCCTTTCATTCTAGTGTTTTATAGAGAATTGGTTGCACTTTTCTTTCTACATATTGTTTCCTCCATTGGTTTGAACATTTGTATTCTATTGGTTTGAACATTTGTATTCTATTGATTATTCATACATGTTTTAAAATTGCAGTAGTCCTAGGCCCTCTTCTTTTCCTACTTTATGCCATATCATCGGACTACATATAAAATCATTATTATATAAAACAATCTTGAAGAATAAATATTCAGTTTTAATAAAAACTGAATAAATAAAAAATAAAAAATTGAAAATCCTGGTCAAGAAATAGAACATTAACACATTCTAGAATCTCTCCCCTTCAGTGCTTTCTCCCCAATGCCTATTCTCCCTTTCTCTGAAGATAAGTATACCCTTATTTTTTTATTTTTTATAAATCATTTTTTTTTGCTTTTTCTTTGTAATTTTTTTGCCACTTACATATTATATTTTTTATATATATAGTCTCCTGTGAATTATTTTGTTTTACATTATGTTTTTGAGAAATAGGCATCCATATTGACGTATGCAACTGTTTCATTTATTTTTCTATTTATTTTTCTATTTATTTTCATTTTTCATTTTTTTATTTCATTGTAGGAATCTATAAAAATGTGTTTATTCATTGTACTGTTGATAGATATTTGTCTAGTCTTCAGTATTTCTTGCTATTCCAACAATACTCTAAAATAGTCTTGTATGCATCTCTGTGAGCATATGCCAGGGTCTTTTTGGTTATATACATAAAGAAATGCCAGTTATCTTTAACAAGTTAATCAGCAGCTTCAATGTATATCTTTAACAACTTGATCAATATCTCTCTTTTCCTCCTAAACAATTCATTGCTTCCTCCCTTAGTCCATGTGTTTGTAGTTAATTACCTATTTTGCCTTATTTGCAAGCCCTGCAATTGGTCATTGTTTTTGTTTTTTATGATCAGTGTTTACTAATTGTTCAGTACTCATCATTCATGACTAAATTTTCTAGATTTACTATCATTTCCTCATTCTTTGTTCACTTTTTTTATTCCTCATTATTTCATTCTAGATCTTCCTTCATACTCAAGTAGATGTTTTATTATTTCTTTCTGCCAAAGTACTGTGAGCAGTAACAATGTTTTTTCCCTCTGAAAACATCATTCTTGAATGATAGGTTTAGCATGGTTATAGAATTTTCACTGAACTTTTTTTTCCTGTTTAGCACTTTGAACATGTTATTATTCCCTTGCTGTCTTGCTTTTATCTTTGCTGATGACAAGTTGTTTTGCAATGAGCCTGCTTTTTTCTCTCTAGCTGATTTTTAGACTTTCTTTTTATCTCTGGTGTTCTGTGGTTTCTTTCTGAGGTATCTGTGAATTTACTTTTATTTTATCTTGTTGAGATCTTGGTGAGCTTTTTCAAGAGTATTTGTGCCTTGTATTCTAGAAAATTCATATTCATCTTTTCAGATTGAGTCTTTTCCCCTCTCTTTTCATGTTGGAGATATATATATATATATATATGTCTATATATAATACATATAGTGTATATTGTATGCATACAATGCATATTGTATATGTATCTGTGATTTTAAAATTGTTACTGTATTTTATTTAGTATATATATTTGAAGTGGGTAGGATACAATTCAATAGACATGGTTTCAGACTGTAAATATATCAGAGTTTACAAAATGTGATATTATGCTGTTTTATCTAGTCTTCCTTACTGAATTGCAATCTACATAGCATGGGGGTGTGAAGGAAAAACTCTGATGCTATTCTATAGAGGAACTTTTATCCTCTGCATATTATTTTAAGGTTTATGTCACAGCCTAAAAATCTGGCCTTGTCCTGTGATGGTTATACGTCAGTGGTAATGGGTTCTTTGGTGAGATAATGGATGATGGAAGGAAAAAGCCCAGTAATAGTCAAAACAATTACTTAGGATGCTGAAAGAGCCATGGGAAAACTATGGAGTAGTTGACCATTCTCAGCTATTATACTTGTAGCTGATGTTCGGACCCAACCAAGAATGAGAGAAAGGGGTATATATCAATTATTTTTGACTACGGAGTTACAGTATGAGTAATATTGGGCCACTATAGGATGGTCCACCCTTGAAACCTTAAATTACTACTATTTCTTAAGAACTAATTTTCCAGATCTATTATATTAATTTGTGTTTGGTCAGTACATAGTGTTTTGGTCACAAGGAACATAATTTAATGTATTGAAATTAGACTTTAAATGTCAAATGTGTGCAGCTTCTTCTGTTTTTTGTTTTTCTCAACAGAGTGAAGGTTGCGCTCTACTCAGAGCAAGGAAGATTGTACGTGTAAACTTGCATACCTTTAAACAAGGGTCTGGTGGTGAGGTCTGGCACCTGAGGACTATGTACCTCATATAAATGAATTCCCTAAAAAATTTTTACTTGGGAAAATAGAGGTGTGCAAGAAAGGAAATAGAGTGTGCAAGAAAGATGACAATAAAATAAGAAAATGAAATGTTCAGTTATATGGAATATGCTACATAATATTTAATTTGATTTTCATCTCTTTACCTTATAAACCATTCTGGTTTCTTTTGAAAGGAGTTCACACCCAAAAGGTTGACTGTAGATCTGGCCAGGTTTGCATGATTCAATTCTGGTTAGACATGTACACTGTTACTTAGTTTGTGACTGTATCTGATTGTGACTGCCTCTTATGCAGGACGTATGAGGCACAAGTTTTATCAATGGTTTAATTGGCTAGTGTCACATGCCATAGCATATGGAAATTCTAGTTGGTGACATGGAGAGAAAACAGGTTATGTTTTACTTGCAGATAATTCTTTGATTTCGTTTTTATCTCTTTGTAGCTTTGAAGCTCAGCAGAGAACGGAAATCCGTTGAGAGCAGTCTGTAAAGGTAAGTGTATTTATTACATGGCCTTGACAAACATTGCCTTTACAACATTGATTTTTCTTTTATTCAGAGATTTAAACACTGGGTTTAAAGATATAGCTGACAGGACAACTTCCTTAACCACCTGCTTGTCCTCTCTCATAGGCAAAAGTGCTGAGCAATAGTTAGTAGAGAGCAGGAGGAAATAAAATGATGTGCTGAGGGTAGCCAAATGCAATTGTATGCTTGCTGACTTTTGCTTTCTTCTCAGCAGTTAAGACATTCCAATGGAGTTAAGTTTGCTAAGATTAATGCTAGAAGGAAAAGAATGCACTCGTACCACTTCTGGTCAATAGTTAAATAAAACCAGCTGGCCACATAAAGCATTTAAAATAAAATGCAGAGTGGCATTTCAATTGGGTTGGATGAAATTTATCATGAAAGTCAGTTGTTCAGTTACATGGAGGAGCTAGTTTTGTAGAAAGAAGAAAGCCAGCCAGATTGGTGTAGCTAATTTCATTCCACCCAGTCACTGTGAACCCTAAGTGAGTTACAGGAAATGAACTTCCAAGTTTGAAGCAAAAGGAAAAGTACCTACTCAGCCTCCTGTGAAACATTACAATTGAGTTGGTTTTTACATGGAAAAATGTAATTGTTTCCTCTTTGCTAGGTATATTTATAAGCAAACTGCTGTACAGCATTGTTCTTTGATTCATTGCTTAATTTCTTTTCTGCATGAAGTATTTTAATTTAAAGAATTCATTCTGGGGAACTATAGGGCTCCAGATTCGTCAAGAGTCTTTGGTGGCCAGGGTGAAATATGCCATAATTTTACATTTGTTTTCATCATCAATTATGTTTTTGACAATTTTAGGGTTTTTTTTTTCTGCCATTTTTATTACAACAATCATGACCACTTTGGTTAAAGTTGAAAAGCCATTTTGATTTATTTTATTTTTTATAAAGTTATTTCAAACTTTGTGATAAATCTACTTCTGGGACTTAAATTTAAATGTTTATTTTGAGAGAGCAAAAGAATTTTACGGGGAAATTAGAGAAAACCCCTTTCAAATAATAAAAATATGAGCTATAAAACACTGTTTTGAGGATGTTCTTTGGGATGACTACACTGCCTGAAAACTGGTTAGCTAGGAATTTTTCTCTAATGATTGGTTAAAAAAACTGTATGAAGAAGTAGATGATTCTTTTCATCTATACAGCTTCTATATCTCTGAACCATTTAGCCACATCTTGAAATAAAGCCGTGTTTCATTCCTTTTACAAATAAATTATCATAAATTATTGGAATGTAGTGATTTAGCACTCTTTAAGATCTTGTAATTTTTAGGTATAGTTCTGGTGCTGATAACCCCCTTGAAGAGTATTTTCACACAGATCCAGTCTATTTCTTCTACTCAGAATGAAAATCCTTGTTACACTGGTACTCTGGAGTCAGACATGGACTTCACCAACGGATTTTGGATTTTATTAGCTACTGGAACATGGACAGGTTATTTGCCAACCACCCCACTCCCTACCTGCACCCTATCTCAGAGACCTGAGTTGTGAAATGGGGATAATAATGTTTTTCTTACAAAGTTATTATGAAAATTAAATGAATTATTATGTATAATGGGTGTACAGCACGTCCTGGTCCATGAAAAGTACTCTGTAGATGTTAGATGCTGTTGTTTTTGTTAATATTATTAGAGTCATCATCATTGCAGCATTGGTCTCTCCAAAAATGTTCAGATAGACGTTTTTCCAATACATGTCATCTTGTTATATGGAGCTAAGATTAATCAAGGCCCTACAGATCTGGGGAGAAGCTGTTACACTCATCATAGATACTTAGATATGGAGTCATCTCTAGAAACGTTGGAATCAGAGAAACCTATCTTAAGGCAGGCAAATGGCTAGAGGAAGGTTTTGCCATATGAAGTCATCTTATTTAAAGATCACTTCTCTTTTCTTAGTGCTCCAGGCCCCCTTTCTTATTTTCTAGCACAGGATAGAAATCTTTGGTCTGTCCCATTTACCCTAGAATTTACAGTTGTATAAATTTTCCACACACGTCATCAAATTTTGTCTTTTATCCTGCTAATCCTGTCAGATATTACAATGTTTGTCCAGACCTTGAAGAACCTCAGAGGGATGGGCAAAGTTTCCCATGTTCTGACATCATCATCAACATTAGTATCCTAATTAATTTATTCATTAGGTATTTTGACAAGTCTATGTTTTTGGAAAGCTTCAATGTTCCCAAAATGAGCATCTTTTACCACAAGAAGGTGAATCTATCTAAAGAAAAAATAACTTTCAGGTTATATGAACCATGAGATATCTATAAGTAAGTTTGTGGGTATCAAGATAAATTCTTTTTTGACTGTATGGTCAGTTGCTTATTAATATAGTCTGAAGAAATTCTATCTACTGCTAACTGGTGAGATTCTTAAAAACTTTTTGAAGAAAACCTTGGCAAGTAGAAAGGAACTTTATCTGTCTTGTCTTTCTCACAGCACTTGATTTTCTTTTGAGGTAATTAGACCTGTGGACTATAACCAAGGGCCTCCTCAGGGACCTATACTCAATGTAGGGATGAGTGCATGACCCTCAGTTTTTTAAGTGGGATACATCTTAACTTGAAAGGTGAGTCTTTAGCTAAAGGATTCTCCTTTATCCCAGTGAATATTTAGACCACTGTAGCAGTTTTAATTTAGACTCTGTGTCTGTCTTGGCCACTCATGGTCTCCAAATCTTATTTGCCTTATTTTCCCAGTATTCTATGGATTCACTAGACTTCTTGTAATCCTACTTGAACTAGCTGATTGGATTCTATTGTTTACAAGCACAGAACCCTAATTGATAGAGTAGTTTACTCATAGGGAGCTAGATTTGGAATAAATGGGGAATTATCAAAGATTTACAATTAAAGTACCATTGACTCCTTTTCTTCATCATGTACAGGTAGTTGAATGTTTTATAATAGATTACAAAACATGCAGAGTTCTCAGTTTTTCAATAATCAGTTATTTTGCGGGGCTCCCCAGTCTTCCTCTGTTTAGTAAAAAGAAGTCATTCTTGGTAGCTTCTGTAAGCTTTCAAAGGATATATGTGGGGATGGGATTGGAAATGAGGATAGAAGCAGAGAGGTCATTGCTCAATTTCTGAGATCCTGGTCTCTTTGTGATGTGAGGATTGTGAAGGGACTGTGATTGTCTTCTAGTTACCCCCGGCATAACAAAACAAAACTCTTTAAATATTTTTCTACTTTCCCTGAATTTTTTATTTCTCTTTTAAACACTTTTCTTGCCCTACTGAACCCCTTCTTTTCAATGATGTGTAAAATGTGATTGAAAACTCAATTATTTCTGTGTCTGGCATTGCTTGTGGTGTCCTGAGAATGGAATGGGCAAGTTTGCTCTGTTTTTGCTTGTGTCATGTTGACTACTTTTGTGCTCTGTGAAGTGCTAAAACAAAGTTGGTTAATGTTTTATTTTCACAGGGACATAAGTTTTGCTCTCTGACCATGAATAAATAGTATGGCTGCATTATATGGTGAAAAGAGCCTTAGTTGAAGCGTTAGGAAACATGTCTTCTAATTTGGGCTCTGCTGCTTTCTAGCTTTATGATTATGAATAGGATACCTAACTTTTCTTGAGGTCGCAGATTCCCCATTTGTAAACTGAGGATGATCCTTGTTCTATCTACTGCACTGGGCTGTTTGTGACATAAAGATAATGTATGTGTCTAGTGAAGTATAAAGGGCTATTTAGCATCAATGTATTTTATTATTATGCCTATGTATTTATTAAACATGTTGAAAAAAATTAGGGCTTACTTTCATAAGCTCAATAGGAAAGAGGGTAAATTAGGAAATAAAAACAAAACCATGCCTAGTACTTGTGCTCACCTCTCTTTTTACCTCTAGCTTCTTGCTTCTCCTGTGTCCCAGGATCGTTGACCTCTTGTCAGCATTCCTTGGACTCTTTCGTCCTCTGTTGGATTAGATAATGGAAGGCACTGGATGAAGATCTGAGACTGTGAGGTTGGATTATAATTCCCTACCTTCCTGGTAGCACTGTGTTGGTAGTGGCTGTACCCCTACCCCTAAGAAAGACCACAGCTCTGCTGAGGCCTTTCCTGTACCTATAGCCCTTCCTATATCTGTTTCTTCCCTTGTCCCTGTTAAGTCTGGGGTGATAATGGTTCTGTATTTTTGCTACCTCTAGTGTACCGGGCTGTCCCTCCTTGGTTTTCTTTAACCTCGCCCATACCCTTCATTGAATTCACCTCAGTTACCCCAGGTGAAGGTGCCCTTTCTTTCTCACTGTGACCTTGATTGCAGAAAGGAACATCTTTCTTTATAGTTTTTTTTCCTTCTGCCATCCTCAACCCAATTCTACAAATGTCTTTTTAGGACTTACAGTATACCAGGGACATAGTATTTTTTGTACATTTCTGAAATGGATATTTTGTTGGCATAATTGGAAGGATTCCATCAATCAGTTTTTTTTTTTTTAAATCAAGTTTTAGTAAACTGAAAAACTTTGTGTTAACCTCAATATATAAAGACATTCAAAATTGCTTATATACATTATGAATTATCTTTTAAAATTAGTGTTTATTTCAACAAAGCATCATATCTGTGTTGTTCAAATACAAGTGTTGAAAAACTGTAATACTTATTCTTATCTTTTACCTTTCTCTCTCTATTACCTTCCCAGAATTAGCAACTTTAAGCTCTATTTCTTTTGGTGCTTATCTCTCTATTTTAAATTATGAACTCATATTGTTTTATTTCTGCTATGTCAATTTTAGCAACAGCTCCTTGAATCTACACACTCTTAATACTTCTGGCTACCACTGCCTCCTGGCAGAGGTATATCATAATTTTTGTTTAAACCATTATGTAGTATTTATACTATCATGTTGGTCTGATTGATAGTGTTTTCTTATATTAGTTTTTGTCTTCAATGGAATTTTTTTTTTATTTGAAAATATATTTTAAGAGGAAAGGTGCTGTTACAGCAAAACGGATTCGGCCAGTGGAAAGCAACAGGCTTCACACACTCAGAAAGTTGAAAGGATTTTATTAAACACTGGCAGGTACCAGTGGAATGATTTCCAAAGACTGGCTGGCACCCTGAGTAGGAGTGAGTTACAGATATTATAGGCAGGGGTTTCCAGGGTAGGCTGTAGTAAGGTGGAGGTGGATCTCTGGAATTTTTCCATTACTAGTTTCTGTTCATTGTGTGATAAGCAGGTCTGTTAATGGTTTCAATAAGCAGAAGTTATTTACAGTTTGGGGCCTGGGTGGGCTATTCAGATATAATCAGGAAAGGCTTATTTCATCCTCATTGTTTAGTGGAGGCTTATTTCGTCCTCAGTGCAGGCAGGAATGAAGGCGAATAGTTGGGCAGGCAGGAAGAGAGAAGAAGCATTTATTTATTTTTTTAGTTGTTCAATTTGGTTGTTCTCCCTGGATCCTGGTTGCAAACCTGGGTTCTTGGGATATATGTGAACTATACCTTCAAAGTCACAGACTTAACTGCTTGAGCCACCAGGGTGTTTCATTGGAATTATTATATGCTTTTAAAACTTTACTTACATTCCTAGGTATATGAGTTATGTTGTAATGGTATTTCCATTTACTAGATGTAGAAATTGAGGCTTAAGGCTAAATATCTGGCTTGGAGTCACAGAGCTAGCAAGCGTTAGAATTATGATTGACTACAATTAGAATGGCTACAAAGCCTGTACTCCTAATCATGACGGTATTTACAAATTTTGTCATTTTAGTTGTTATCCTAATGGATACATTAAAGAAAATCTCGAGTTGAATCCACAGAGATTCAGAATCATTAGATGAGATGATGACCAAGAATCTACAGTCTTAAAAACTCCATAGTTGATAAGCAGTGTTTGAGAACTTCTGTTCTGTATCCTATTGATACCATAATAATCATTATCACCACCACTATAATTAACATCATCTTTACCACTATAATCATCACCAGCACCTTCTTGTGCAGCAACACATGACAGTTATGCCCAGTGTTCTCAGTAACTGAGTAGAAATTCTGGTGTTCATGAACGCAATTGCTTTTTGACCTTCTAGGTGAGATAACTGGTGGGTGATTCAGGTAATGATTTAGCTGGCCATTTTTAAATTTAGCAAGTGCTTTGGGAGGAAATGTGCCCTATAGGAGTGGAAAGGATTATTTTTTTCATCTCAGTTGATATTTTATCTGGTATAAAAACAATGATAACCATATACCTTTACATAACCCAGACCTTAAAGGGACTAGTTTGTTTTTTCCTTAAGAGTCCTAGGAGAATATAAAGCCCAAGTAAAAGAGAAACTTTGCTGTCTTTTTTCTGTTGATTTTCATCCTCCCTCCCCTTAGCTCTGCTTGTGGCATTTTTTGTTTATCAGGCAGGAGAGAAGCAGTAAAATTTGGCCTGGGGTTTTCTCATCCCTAGGTGTGAAATTATTTCAGAACTATAATAATAATACTTTGCATTTCTATAGTCCTTTTATTTGAAGATCTAAAAGTGTTTTGTTGGTGTTAATAGAGCTTCCCAGCACCCTCTGAAGTAGGTAAGTATTATTAGAGAAGATTTCCTCCAAGAATATTTTCACTTCATATCCCATGTGTGACTTGAAAATGCTTTTGTATATTTGGGAATCTCAACTATTTAAAGTGCACACAGGGCTCTTCTTTATATTCAGTCTTCATTAATTTCCAGCACTTTGTGCAAAGTATAGTTGTTTCTCATGAATGGGTGTGGTATTATTTAGAGAAAATGAAAATAAATGCCTTCAGTTGTTGCTTTTCAGTTGAATGTTTTGAAACTGTTTAGTAATGTTTATTCAGCTATGGAACTGTCTTACAGTTAATTTTCTTTTTCTTTTTTTTTTTAAGGTAGCAAGGTTTAGAGGGGATTTGACTTGGTAGTGTGATGTCCTTTGGGAGTTCATGCCATGTTAGATCAATTAAAAATACAAAGCATGTTTGCATTATGATTAAATTTTTCCCCCAAATTTGTATCCATGAATAAACACGCATGTATGCCCAAACAACAGCAACAACAAAACAAAACAAAAAACACAAAAACAAAAAAAAAATTACTTTTTCCCCTCTAAATGTTGGGAAGTTCTCTCTCAGTGGGGTTTGGAATTTCTACTCACATTGGGTCATAGCTGCATAGGTGTTGTCGGTCTCCTATAGCCCTGTGATCCTAGTCCAGGCCAGTTACCCTGAGAGGTGACTACTGTCCATGAAGTGCTAGGTAGGTTAGGATCTTCTGCTGTGACTTCGAGCTCCCAATATTCATCTTCACATCATCCCCTCACTGTCTACATTAAAAGTCCTACACCTCCCTCCCAAGGGAGTGGTTACCAGCCTACACTGCTTTAAGGAACTGGAAACCTTCTAGCTTCTTCTGGTATCAGGAAAGTCCGATTGCATGTAAACAATATCAAAGGACACCAAACCATTTTAAACAAAGCAAAATAACCCAACCATATTTTGACTCCTGGCCTTTCTTCTGGTGCCTCACAATTTCTTTTGTGAATCTAGACTTTTGACAAAAAAAGCCTTAGTGGTGCTGTATTTTGGGAGGCAGGGATTGCATTCTAGTACCTTCTGCTTTGGACATGGCTCTGAGACAAAGAGCAGCCAAACTGTGTCAACAGTCTTGAGATGAAAAAGAGAGCAGTATAAAGAACAAAGAGCACAAGTTGATATCTTTGAATTATCTGTCCCAAATTCACCACTGAGACCAGGTGGTGTATCAGCATTGTTGGGCTGCTTTATAACTTTCATCATGGAGGGAGTATTAGAGGATCACATGGTTAATTTTCTCCTGGCATCTCATTTATCCTCCTTTTTGTGAAAAATTCTCTTAAGACCTATCATCTTTGTGACTATCTCTACCATTACATCTGAACATAACAGCTATCGGAATAAGGAAAAAGAATTATCTCCAGGGTAACTCTAGACTTAAGTCACTGGATTAACCAAGTCATTAAAGTCTCCATTTCTTGATCTTTTTTCCTCTGCCATCTGAAATGTGTTGAGTTGGTCCTCAGACCGACTATCCTCATAGTTCTCAGATGGCTGCTTTATTTTGAGGAGCCACATGCACATATGGTAGCAACCCCTGGCAAAAGAGACTGTCCTTGTATATCCCTTTTAAACGCAAAGGACTTTCCTATAATACTGACCCCACTTCCCGCCAAGCAGATTTCTTCTCTGGTTGTATTTGGCTGATTGCAGTCACATCTCCTTCCTAAGTTAGACGCTGATACCCAGATACATGGATTACTTTGATTGGTTTAGGTTGGTGCTTTCCAACTATGTTCTTGTCAGAGTATACATAGAAAATGCTAACATATGGTTAGTACATTAAGTAAACAGAAGAAGAGGCTCATAGTGGGGATAACTAGTGTGTGTATATATGTATGTATGTATGTATGTATGTATGTATGTATGTATGTATGTATGTGTATGTGTGTCTGGCTAACCTGTCTATCCCTTCTTGGCTATCATTTAGTCTAAAGAATGGATATCTGAGCAGTTATGATCCATTTGCTTCTTTAACCAAGATTTACCCCAGAGATAATCTTATCTTTCCTTGGTACTCAGCTTTGTGGAAGGTAGATTTCTCACTAAAATTGGGATTTTCATCTGTAAGATGAAAGAGGATATGATGATTGGCTAATCCCTCAGTCAGTTATCCTGTATGGATGCTTCTTGTTTTTACAGATATAACTTATGTCCTTTCTGTGAATCATTAGCTCCTTATGGGGAAAGGATCAAGTCTTATAAATTTTGTCTTCAATAATGATTTGTATATCAGATGAATTGATATGTACTTGCATACTTGACTAACAGAGATATTCAGTACCATTGACCTCCATTAATGTACTATATGTGGTACAGGAAACATGGGCCCTACTGATGATTTTATACTCTAGGGAGGAAGACACATGATAAACTAGTAAACTAGCCATGCATGTATAATTAAAAGTTAAGTCCTATTTCAGGAACAACTGGAGGCAAAACAGAGCAGACGTCCTCATTTTGAGGTGGTCAGGGAAGGCTTCTCTGAGTTAATGACATTTTAGCAGAGATTTGAGGGAAGGATAAGAAGAGGGAATCAGTCATGCAGAGTGGAGCAGGAGTGTTCATAGTTCTGAATGTTGTAGCTATGTTTTAGTTGGTATAGGGGAGGAACAATTTTTGTTTCTTTCCTTTTGAGTTCTTTTGCTGGCCTAATAATTAAATTGACATAAGACAGATGAACAGGAGAAAAACAAAGTTTAATTTTGTGTGTAGAGAACCCCATAAAAATGTAAGACTCAAAGAATTACTAAAGCAGGAATACACTATTTTGATAAAGGAACAATATATTTGTGAAGAATTGATAACACAGACGAGTTTAGGTCATGAATTGGTGAAGGCATAATCCTTATAGTTTGTTTATACAACCTTCTCAGCATTAAACTCCTCATGTCGGGAGACTGGGATGCTTTCTATCCTTCTGATTTTGTAAGGGTAACTTTACTAATTTCAGGGGGACAGATGAGGGTCAGAATGTCCTTCTTGCATTGGCTGTTTCTCAAGTAACTGTAATAAAAAATTATTACTATGCCCAAATGGCATATTTTCAGGTGGCATGGTTGGCTTCCAATTGATTAAGCATAACTTCTTCCTTCCTTCCTTCCTTCCTTCCTTCTTTCCTTCCTTCTTTCCTTCCTTCCTTCCTCCTTTCCTCCCTCCCTCTCTCTCTCTTTCTAGAAAGGTTCAGGAAAGAATGAAGGTGAGTAGGCAAACTGGTATAGGCCACCCCCATGCCCCATCTTGAATCTAGGACCTCAGGATATATGTGGACTACACTCTGGTGAACTGAACTGCTAGGCCACCACAGTGCATCAGGAATCATTTGTTTTCAAGATACAAAACAGCAACAGAAAAGATGGGACAGCTTACTGATTTAAGGGCAGGTTGAACCAACCAGGTGGTTGACTCTTAGAAGCCTATAGGAGCAGGCCAGGCCTGTGGATCAACATGTCTGGTCCACACTGTCAGCATCTCCTTCCTAGAGCATATGTGACAGTCCTGGATCAGTACAGCCCTCCACCTCTGCTCCTCTCTGCTTTGCTACCTTGCCTTGTCAGGTTTACTCTGAATGCCCCTATGGCTCCCCGTGTCTGGTTCAAGAGGATGATAAGAGAAATCATAATTATTGCACTCTAATTCCTCTTTTTTGGTATAAAGTGCTTCAATGACTTTATGTGGGTCAGATGCCACCTTTGTTGGAGTCAGCTGTGACCTGGGTCCAGGGTCCACCTGGCTGACTGCCTACTTAATTCTACTTAATCTTACCTGGCAGGATTGGGAAAGACTCCGAGAAGGTGAATTATAGGTCAGGCAGATAGATTAACACCTGCTAAATGCTGCTTTTCAGGTTCTCCAACTTTAATAACATGGATAGGTTCCCACTGATATAAATAACTTAGTTATTACCAAGTAGTTTCGTTGAGCCCTGTTACCTACAAGCAGGTAGGAGTGGGGGGGCACTGCATACAGCACGTACCTAAGAAAGTAGTTGGTGATGGTGGTAATAACAGAATTAAATATGAGATACTTAGTGGTTCTTTCTCAGTGATCAGGTCAATTCTGTTGTATTAAAGTAAATGCGTCTTTGTTTTGCAGATAAAAAACTCTTCTCTGAATGCCAGTCTGTGTCTTTAAATTACTTTGTAATTAATTTATTCCTATTATAAAATAATTTACTTATGTTTTAGAATAAACGGGAATCAGATCAGCAAAGAAGAAAGCAGAAGTTGTCATAATCCTAGCATACAGCGATGACCAATTATGGCATTTGGGGATATTTCTCTCCAGTCAGTTCTCTATGTGGAGAGCTTTTAAAAAATGGTACATATTGCTTTTCCCACTTAACACTGTATTGTGAATATACAGCTGTTACTACCACACCGTCATTAAGGGCTGTGCTGTGTCCCACTTGGTGCATATTGCATCTATATTACAGTTTCAGAAAGCACATCTGCTGCCGGATTGGGTCCTTAGGCTGGGATGGATTGGAATGCTGATCCCAAGGTTGTGAGCAGTTCAGACTGTGAGGTGATTGTTGAAGTTGGTCAGAAATTAAGTTTTTGAGATAATGATCACTCTTCTACCCAGCATGACCACTTTCCTGGGGATAATTTACATGAAGCTCATTTACTGTTTTGCCAGGAGGATGGCTCAGCTTGAGCAGCCCTGTAAAGAAAATAATCAGCGTTCCCCTCGGGGTTCCAGGAAATTTCTTTGTGGCCCCTTCAGACTGCACTTGCTTCTCCTGATAAAGCAAATGCAAGCATGCCAAATTGCTTTGCTCCGGCTTAACCCTACTCCAGAATGAATCCATAAATGCTACAAAAGGAAAGCTTGTGAACATATGCTACACAGAACTCAGAAAATGTCCTGCCTACTTAATCCTTTTCCTACTTCAGGGGGAAAAAGTCTGTTTATACTTGAACTGAGAATTGAGGGATCACAGAAATGAAGATTGGATGCCATGCTAGAAATCACCAGTTGTGTTTTTTCATTTCCTTAGAGCCACGGGTTGATTTTTCAATACAGCTGTGTCAGTGGGGAAATGTGCCACTCTTCAGAGTTCTTAGATTCACTTCCAGTTATGCAGCTGTGTCTTAAATGCCTTTTGAGAAAATGCAGGTTCCCCTTGTTTAAACAGTGTTCATTAAAGTGAACTTTGAGGACTGGAGACCATCTTTATAGCTCATTTTCTCCCCTCTTCCCCCCATGACTCTCCATTTAGGTGATCACACATGACAAAGGGCACATCTCCACTTTATGCTCTTGGAGAGATTCTTCCACAGAGAGGTGCATGGAATCACAATAGGATGCACTAGCTCAGAGGTTCAAGAATGTGCCCTGGCACTTAGAATGCATACTGCTCCTTCTGGTTCGAGATGATTCTCCTATAAAATAGTTCATCTTTTTCTCTGCTAGCATATTTGCTTACAGGTACCCACAGACGCTGTTCTGGCAAGCTTTCTTACCCTGAAGCACCTTAGATTTTTTATTCTGTTCTGCTTGCTATGGGCCTCCCCACACAGGGGAGGAGCTTTGGATGACTCCAGTTTAGGTCTGCCTGAGTTTCTCCATTGCTGCAAGTGAATGTGATTTTCCTGGCTGTGTCTTATTTAATGCGTGTCTGTATCTTCTGGCTATCTTGGACTAGGGGCTTATGGGGCCACTCAGTTTGACACCAAAGGCACTGTCTATGTATAGCTAGTCATAATGAATAACTGTAAACATGATTAGATGCCTGCCCAAAGGGGGTGTTAGCTGAGAGGCGTGTGAATCTGCTTGGAGGGGCAACAGCTGAGATGTCAGAGTAGTTTACCATCTCCTGGGTAGAGGCATTGGGAGAGTGTTTTCAATCTGAAAATTATTACAGGCATCAGATCCTAAAATCAGTCTCCCCCTGTTCCCCGGTGGCTGCAGGTGCTCATTCTTTTGATTTAGAAATGAGGAAAGCTCTATGGATATTATAAGTCTAGGAAATTCAGAGTGAGGAGGAAGAGAAAAATGCAGGAGACATCCAGATAGGAATGAATTGTTATCATCAACCCAAGATGCATTTGTAAAGATGCATTTACAGACTTTTTGCACATAATATTGTGCCCGTTCATGCTGCTGGGACCTGCTTCATTCACTCTGTAAACATTAAGAACTCTGATACTGGCAAATGGGAAAGATATGAATGAAAAGCATGTGGGTGTTACATTGTACCTAGGTAAAAACCTTTATACCATTTATCCTATCATGGTATTGTGATCTGGTCCAAAAATGTAGCCATCTGGGAAATGTGGTAGTTTATGATATATGCTGGGAAGTGTGGTAGTCTCTTTTCTTGAGTTTTCTCAGTTAATCTTTATTATAATTCATGGGACAGAGTCTAGTCTTAAGAATTTAACAGATGAAGGAATTGATGTTCAGAGAAGTTAAATAATTTGATCACGATTGCATAGCCTGTAAGAAGGAGACACTTTAAGACAGAGTGCCACAGATTTTTGTCTAGCTAGATGTTTCTCTGAAAAGGGAGCGTGATGCCAGTGGGGTTTGTGCTGTGTTCCTTGATAACTTTAGAATAATTTGGGGGCATGTTGTGAGGTATGCGAGAGCTCCTTTCTGCAAAACTGATCTGTTTATATGTATTCATTTATTTAAAGTTGATTCATTCTGACTCACTCACTAACTTTTCCTGCAAATTGTGTACCTGTTTTCCTGAGAGCTGGATGGTAAGAGCAACAGAAAGATGATCAGAAAATTAAGAATCTGAATGGAGAGAAGAGTACCTAGGGAGAGCTAGAACATAACAACATGTTGTGATAATTATGGCAAGAGCAGTAGGAATCAGGAGCTTGCTCCAGGTGTTATTGGGGTGACCTCTAGGTAATGTGCCTCCTCCCACTGGGAACCCCTGTTAGTATTCCAGAAGTTTGATCTCAGCACAGGGACTGACATTTGTTCTGCACTATCAGCCACAATAAAGAGACCTATTAACAGCTTGTGATTTCTTTGTGATGGGTAATTTGTGAGCTCAGAAGTATGTCTAAAAGAGATGGTGCATAGAGTGCAGGAAGGAGCTTCATATCAAACAATACAACAGACTTCCTCTAAGACATGTTTGCAGGGACAGTCTCAGATATAAACAGTTGTGATATGGGTAACTTGGTCTTTTGTACCTTTACTTCTGATCCCTGTGATACCCCTCCACCCTGCTCTAAACACCCTGTCTTCACTCAATGGTCCTTCAGGTTCTTAGTGCCTAGCCTACCTCTTTTTGATGGGCCTGACTCCTTTGATCAGAGGATGGGATGAGGGGTGTGTGTTGAGATTTCTGTGATCACTTATTCACCTTTTATTATGTATTTAAACCAACAATTTATTGCAGTATTTCATGTGGTACATGAGATACTTTTAAACAGTACATTAGTAAATGCTTTTTTGGTAAGTCACATTAAGTTTTTAAGTTTTCTTCTATCTATAGTAAATTATATTGACTATATACAATGTAAATATAAGTGATGGATATTCATGGTGATGATATAAATCTGGCTTTCAAAATTAATTTAGGTTGGTAACTAGGTTAAAAAGAAAAAGAAAAAGACTCCATTAAAAGAAAAATATTAATGAAAGAACACTGGTTCTCAGCTATAAAAATCATGAAAGGGGTATGTGAATGACTGAAGTTTTAAAATTATATGAGTGTATTTGCATTAAATGTGGAGTACAATGGTTGGGCATATAGGAAGAATTTAATTGATTAGGGTAGGGTGGGGAGATCACCCCTGAAGTCTTACTTCATAAGTGGCTACCTACTTTACCCTACAGGATTGTGATTTGGTCCTGACCATGGTCAAAGATGACTTGTGTTCCACCAAGCTTTCCTCTTTAAGTTAATGCTTACATTTCAGAGAAAGTGATTTCTCCTTTATAGTGTTCAACTTGATGTAACTATGAAGCATGCTGCCACTGAGTCCTTCATTAAATGTAAGCATGGACTAATGCTGGTGAGAGTATGTAGATTGGTATCTACAACAGCAAAAAAGGAATAGCGGCAATCAACTAAACATACAATTATAGAACAGAAATATAATAGAATAAATAGAATATTTCATGTACCAAAAGTAATACCTGAATCTTCTGAATCACTCTTCCAATGGATAGTAAAATTTATCAAAAAATGATTTTTCTCTGCACAACTGATTAGTCTAGGAAAGGAAGTAAGTTACTGCCATTTTCAGTGGGTCTGATGTGGTAGGATTCCAGGGCCTGCTGGCATTAGACTACTTGTTTGTATTTTTTGGTCTTTGAGTAGGTGCATTTTCAAACACAGTGGAGAGAGTACAGCTAGGGAAGGAAGAGCAGCCTGGATATGAAGTTAAATGAAACATGCTAGTGTGTGCACATGACAGGGCTTAGAACCTTGGGCTCCTTTCAGCCTTATGATTCTGGATGATTTTTTTCAGTTCAAGAATATGTTTGGTTGGGTATTTCCTGGAATACTGGAAGAAGCATCATTTCCTACAGGCCTGCTTTAGCATCTTTTTGTAAATGCAGTGGAAAGTAATCTTTATCCTTTTGGTAGAGACAAACGTTGTTTCCACAGCATATATTTGTTTATTTGTTATAGTTTCTTGATAGTTGATGAGCAAGAGACAGAAAAGAGAATAAATGTTACTATTACTACCATCCTGTCATTATTTTGTTGGGGTTTTATCTAGTTTTGCAAATCCAAAAGTAAATTTTCAACAAATGATCACTCTCAAGGAAAGAGCGTCTTGAATAAAATACAGAACATGACCTCTCATTCCATCTTCAAGTTGCTACCCTGCTCCCTATCCAGGCTACCACTATTTTGATTCTAACATCAAAAGTTGTTTTTTCATGTTTTTTCATTTCATATAAACGAAATCATACAGTATGTACTTCTTCATGCATGGTATCTTTTGCTCAATATTATGTTTGTAAATCTGGAATAATATTTCTATGTTTAAGTTTAAGAAATTATTAGGTATATAGGTATCATAAAATCTTAGAATGAGAAAATACTTTGGAAACTTAAAAGTGCTAAGTATTTGTAATGCTGGGTTGGTCAACTTGGGCATGTATTATGGGGTATTTTCCTATGTATTGGAAAAAAATTGGGGTTATCTATTTATTACTGACTAGGCTAGCCATACAGTTTGCTTGTGAAAATTTGACACTGATTACATGAGATAACTCATTTGTGTCTTATTAGATAAAACTGTAAGATTTTCAGATATTAGGATTCCAAAGGTCATTTTATAACTGTATTCCCTGAGGTTTATTCTTGTACAGGTTAGTAGATAAATTCTTATAATCGACTTAATTAAACTGAAGCCAAAGTATTTTAAACCTAAGGCTATATCTTATTATTTTTATCTTTTTATATTTAATTGCCTATCTGTATGAAGAAGCTATAACATTTTCTCTTCAAGTGTCCCAATACACATTAAATTGGCTTATAGATTAGACTGCACCCTGGATTACCCTCTTCTGGGTGGCCATATATGTAATGAGTTTCTTGAAATGAACCACCAACAGCCCACTCCACCACCACCAAAAGCAAATTAAACCCTCTCTTCTGAGCAACACATTGCAGTGGCTAAGAACATGGGGCAAGTGGGTCCCTTGGTCTCGAGAAACCTCCTTTCCTTCTCTGGAAATGAGAATAACAATAGCACTTCTCACTGATGGTTGTTGGGAGGAACCCAAGATCATAGAGAACTGAACAGAGTGCCTGACCCAAACTAAATGTTAAATAAATGTCAGTTAGAATTGTTATAAACATACTTTCTTTATACTTTTCCTTTTAACACATAGAGTTTTAATGATTCCAATCAAGAAGGTGACCGTCAGAACAATTCTTTCTTAAACTTTAAATTAAAACAAAACTTTCTAATCTATCCATCAAGTGGAACAGACTTATTTAAACACCATCTAGGCTAACAGGATACATCCCTGATAGATCAAAAAAAAAAACAAAAAACAGTCTACATAGTAAAACCAACCAACCAACCAACCAACCAAACAACAAGGAAATAGTGATATTTTAGTGCTGGAACAAATGCAGTATCATTTTTCAATGTCTATCTGATGACAATCTGGTTATTAGGTTGTCAGAGTTTTTTGACAAAATGTAGTGTTGGACTACCTAATTACATTGTTCAGAGTTCAGTGGGGCTGCTGATCTGTTTCCTAATAATTTTTGTCCAGAATTGTTTTGTTAAAGGCAAGCGTATCAGTCATGTGAGCAGTGTTTTCTCTTTATGTTCACTAGCCTAAACATAAAAATTCCACTTAGTCCTGATACTGTGGGGGAGCAGTAATAATACACAAACTTCTCCACAGAATGGTTCTATATTGGAAGGCTTTAGGTTTTGGGGGAGAAATGTCCAGGAGTTAAAGTTCTGCAGGTCTTACTTGATTTTCTATTTTTCATTGTAAAATAATTAATAAAATTAGCAATGTTTAAAGATGTATATTTAAAATCCCCTTTCATTGTCCTCTCCACCTGTAGTTTTATTTTTCTTGTAGATTTAATGCTTGAGCAATGGAGAGTACAAAGTAAAGGAATACTTTCACACATCTTTCCCTGTATCAGGGCAGATACAGGTTTTGTATGGTTAAAAGCCTGTACAATTCGGGGGGAGGTCCTCTTTAAGAAAAGGTATCTCCTCCTATCTGTAACGCTTGTCTCCGAAAGACTGCCATACATTGGGGGCCCAAACATAGGAGCCTGAAGATTAAGCTTCATCAGTCCCATGTCAGTCCTTCACCTCCTGTTTGAACATGCTGTCCAGTCAGTGAGAATATCCTGATTAGATGATATCTAGAAAGAAGAAGACAACTCATTGGACTAAAATATGAAATCAAGTTTCAAGTCAGCTTTGAGGTAGTTAAGACAGATTCTTAAGTGAAACAGGAAACATTTTATAAAGTACCAAGCTTTAAACATAGTTCTCAAAAAGTAGAACAATTTCAGAATATGAAGTCTCCAAGAATAAGCTGTTGCTGTAAAAATGTATTAATGAAAAGAAGAGGTGTTTTCCAGAAAGCCGTATTTCCCTAAGTGTTGATTTCTTTGTGTGACTCAGACGGTAAGCTCCCTTGTGGCACAGTAACATCTAGCTTTGACATCTGTATAAATCCTCATGCTGTCTTTGGAATAAGGTGATTGCGGTACCAAACTACCATCAGTGGCGTATCAGTGTTCTGATGAGTTGTTTATTTGATGCATCAAAGCACACTTCTTGTCTTTATCATCGCTGACCTCAGTGGCTCAAAATATAAGTAGTTAGTCAGCTGGGAGTTTGAGTTCACGACTATGATGTCCTGAGACCTAAAGCCTGGGGTCAGCCTTTCCATCCTGCACATTTGTTATTTACGTAAACTTTTATCACTCATCCCTTTGTTAAATACTGTGAGTTACTGGTATTTGTCAACTAAAATTGGCTTATACAAAGATGAAAAGAGACTAGCTACTGGTTTATCTTTGCGCTTCCAAGGGTCATAGGAAACCCATTGGTTTGGGAATTTAGGTTAGTTATCAATGTTTTAAGATCAAACTGAATCAGTAGTACCTGTTATGTGCTCATTATTTAATGAAAGATTTTTTAGAGTTCAATTTGGTGACACTGATGGAAGAGTCAACTGCCATCTGGATGGAGGATGAGAATGGCAGAGGTGGACAGAGAGAGGTTTTAGAAGAGGTTGTGGTGGCTTAAGAATACATTTTACCAATCTGGCATTTCTTCAAGAGAGAATACAGACTTAAATTGCTTGAGCTACTTTTAATGATTTTTGTTTGTCTTTTAAAAAACATGCTTTGTGTGGTAGAAAGGGTTTTATATACATTACTGCCTTGTTTTTCTTCCACCTTCCTCCCATATAACAATAGGCAGCCTTACGTTTATCATGTTCTTTATTGCTTTCTCATTGTTTCTTGTGGGTTTCTCACACTGTGGATTTCCCACAATAGCCCTGTTAGGACTAGGTCTTCTCTTCACTTAAGAGGTGAGAGAATACAAGCAATGGAAGATCTACTTTTGTGGTTTCCAAAGATCATATAGTGCTTTCCACGAGGACTGAAACCCACCTGACTGCCTGACACTTGCCTTTAATGCTCCAGAATGCCTGCAATAGGTTCCTTTGGATAGTGGTGCCCTCACAATTATTCCATTACAAGTAGACACATAGAATGTCATGGTGTCATCTTAATTGCCCATTTAACTTCAATAGGCACAATGTTTTCAAGGTATTTAACATACCAAACTAGTGTGAGAAATGTGTGCAAATAGTCTCCTGAGATATATGAGTGGAAAATATTTATTAAAGATACACCAGTGTTTTACAAGTGAAAACAAAGTTTGGCATGGATATAGCAGGTGAAAAGTTCACTTTGCACAGAAAATATCTGCTAAATTAAGTGTTTTCTTTGGACATTAACCACAATTGGACTTTAAAAATTAGAATACTGAGGTTTTTATCCCAAGAGCAAACTCTATAGATTACATTTGTTAGTGTAAATGAATCATATAGGTTTCAAAATCTTTCCCTGGTGTGTTGTATTTAATGGTATGCCTATTTATTTAAAAATTTAAACTGGGTATGTTTACTCACATAAATTATATCTATAATTAAATGTCCTCACCCAGTCTTGTAGTATAATAGTTTAGTAGTTTTTTTGTCATGGCAGTTGTTTGTTTTAAGATTCTAAAAGAATTGTCAGTTGTGGTATTTACTTTAGAGTTAGACCATAATCAATCTTGAGTTTCCTAATCTGTTTTTATGTTACTTAAAATAGTGTATAAAGCATACATAGATGCAAAAATAGTTAATGAAGATGTAAGGTATATGTTAGTACCTATTACTCATTTACATTACCTGTTCTGCCTGCTTTTGTTTGTGACTTCAGACTCCTATAGGAAATGACAATAGACTTCTGCACTGTTTTAAAGACTGGAGGGGCAACAATTTAGTTTTTTTTTGTAACTGTTGTTTTCTATATCCAGCCTTTCAGCATGGGGGACACCCCATTTCCATAAGACTTATGCAAATGTGGTGATCCCCACCTAAGTTCTTAAGTACTGAAGGTCATGTTTCAATCAGACAGATTCATTTTTTATTGCTGTTTGTTTAAATAAAGCAGTTTCACAGTCAGTCCAGAGCACTGACTGGGCACAGGGTGACCACAGTTAACAAATTAGAAGGGACACACTGACTGTGATAACCCAGTGAAAATAGGGCTGTAAACTAGGAGTTATGAAGATCAGAGATTAAGTTGCTGTGAAGATAAGTGTGTAAAGCTACTTCTTCTTAACCTGACTGGGTGGCCATACCTCCTGCTAAGGCAGTCACTTTTAAGTGTTATATTTATCCCTCAATTTCCTTTTTTTGTAACCTAATAGTCTCTTAAGTTCTCACAGGGTAGGGTGGTAGAAAATTTGTATTTTTTTCTGTGAAACTTTCTGACACTCTAAGTTTGTTGGAAAGTGATAACTATGTTTTGCCAATAAACCCCAGAAGTATAATCAACTACATACGCATATATTCAACTGTGAAATACTTTCTATACAGATATTTTGCATTTTCTACCACCAGAGATATCCTAAAAACAATAAATATTGAAGATCTTTTAGAAACAACATACAAACACAAACACTTGCATGCACACACACATATAAACAGAATTTGTGTTTGTTTTCAGTCTATATACAAGCACCATTACTGGTAAATGAATTTGCCAGCAGCTTTTGGATTGATAGATGAATTAGTTAATTATCAGATCAAATCAAAATATAAGTTTTTTAAAAAAGATATTTTTGTTTGTTGTTCTTCTTTTCAGCATTTTTTTTTTAAAGGGAAGATACAGGCAGGAATGAAGGTAAGTAGGCAGGCAGGCAGGCAGGAAGAGAGTGGAGGAAGGGACATTTATTTATTTTTATTTAGTTGTTCACCTTGTTTGCCCCAACCCTCTCCCCACCCGGTACACAAACCTAGTTCCTTGGGATGTATGTGGATTGTGCTAGCCAGAGGCAGCAGATTCAACTGTTTTTTACTAGGGTGCACCCTTCCAGCAAATTTAACCAGAATATAACTAAGAAATAAATTCTCATGGATGATAAGATGGCAGGACATATAAACTGGTGACTTGTAGGACATATTAAGGTGCATGTGTTTGGTTTTCATACTGTTGTAAAGAAAAAATAGTTTGGTTGCCAATATTTTGAAATTGAGGTATTCAGAATAGACTGACACATTTCTAATATCCCTGGGAAAATCTGTCAGCATTTGACTTTTTCCTTCATGACAGTATGTACCTGAAGATGGTAGCTGCCCACTCTCGGTCTCCTGACCCTCGTGTTTACCACTCTCATTGGGTCTCCAGGACTAGGGTGCTTTCTGTTTTGTCTTGATTAGGTCTGCTTTACTCATTTACTTACCTCCCTGTTCTGCCAGCTGTTTTTTGTGATCTGTGAGCTGTGAAAACATGTGTAAAGCCTGGATGAGGAAGAGACTTTGTATTGCAGAGAAAGAACCAGCATCATTGTTGGCGTGGAGAGAGGGACAGTGGGTGGGGGTGAGAGAGGGCAGGGTAACAATGTAGGAACATGAATTTTAGCACAGTGTCAAAATGAATTTTAGACACTTGACTTCTCAGCCCTGAAACTGTCATAGAAAGTGTATAGTCACAATCCGATGACCAGCCATCAAAGGAAAATGAAGAAGGGATTCTTATATTACATTAGGAAGTAAACTCTGTCCTTTTTAAGAAATTCTTCAATGTTCAAATTAGAAAAAGGTTTAACTGGATAATATTGTCACATAAATCAGAAGGTGTTAAGATGTGCACAGTGGAAAGTTGGTCTTCTACTACTGTTCCTCCTGCTTCAGCTCTCCTCCGGAAAGCAACGATTGTGTCTTTCCAATGTGGCTTTCCAGAGATACTCTATGTTTATGTAACTTGGATATTTTTCCTTACAGAAATGATAGCCAGTTGTATCTACTATGCTGCCCTGGCATTATTTTCTCTTGCATTTTAAAAACCAAGTTTACCTTAGCATATTTCATTTCTTAGATCACTGCACATTGATGTAAGAAGAACAACCTTGTTTTCTGAATGCCTTCATTATGTTCTCTTGTATAGTTGTTTCCTACTTTATTTAAGCATTACTATATTGAATATATGTACTGTATGCTTAACTGAGATTGTTTTTAGTCTTCCAGTGATAAAATTCCGTGGATTCACAGGCTTCTTGTTTTTGCACTCTCTCCCTTTTCCCTATGACTTTGATTTTACTCTTAAGACCAAATAATCATTATAAAAACTTTTGGTTTACCCCAGACTAAAAATGAAGGTTTCTTTCACTCCTTCTGTCTTAGAAGAAACCACTAAACTTAGCTGTATTTAAAAAAAAAAAGAATAATTGAGAAATGTGAGAACAATGACAATTCAGAGGTATTATGTTATCTCACATTTCTAAATCAGTGTTTTTCAGAGTTTAATGTGTATTAGATGGTCTGGAGATCTTGTTAGAGAGATTCTGAGTTAGCAGGCAAGGCCTGAGATTCTGCTTTCCTAATAAGCTCTCAGGTGATGCAGGTGAGAAGACCCACTTTGAGAAACAAGATTACAGAATAGAGCTATTCTGTTTTAACAGTGAGTACTGTTAAATATATTTTACAAAGGGCCATAATCACTCTGTTCTGCAGGCCAGGGGTTTTGATTTAGAAACTAGTAATGATATTTTTTTCTTATATGAAAGTAGAGAAATAGTAGATACCGAGCTTCTGTTTCAATATATTTTATAATATCCTTGATTTAGGTATATGATACACTTTCATTGTGAAGGATAGGCTAAGATGTTTTAAGAGACCTCCCCAGGATGTCCAGTATAGGCCTTCCCAAGATTTTTGCTTTGGCACATGAATTATTTAGAGATGTCAGCTGAGGCACTCTAGTTTCAGGAGAAACACTGTGCTCATTGACTAGAAATTCCCGACTGTCTTTACTGTATTCAGCCTTGAGCTTGATCTTTCTAATTCAGTACTCCTAATGCAATGATTCTGAATCAGTCAGCCTTATTATTTTAACAAGTGTCAGAATAATTTTTTCTCTCACACCTATTTCTTGACCATATAGAATTTTTGTTTTGTATCAATTCAAAAGTATTGAAAATAGAATTTATATCTCATCACATATAATTTTTCTACATGGTTTAAACTGATGTTGTATTATAACTAAATTCATATTAAAAGTGAATATCACTCAAAATTTCATGTTTTAACAAATAGCATTTGAAACAAATTTGAATTATTACCAAACTTTTTGTTTATTAAAAGATAGTTTTCAGAAAAAGGTAAAATCATGACTTTCGTAGAAGTATAAAAATGAAAATTTGTTAAAGCTTTTATTTTACTTGTTTGTATGATATGTAGGAACCAGTCATAACGGATGCAAAGAAAAAATTCAAAATAGCACCATTTTGGCATGCCTTGATGGAGTAGTGGTTGGTTAACTGCCTTTGGTTGAAGCACAGTTCACCTGTATCTCAAGGACCCAAGTTTGCGTCTTGGGCCAGGGAGACCAGCCAAGATAAACAACTAAAGAAAAATAAATTAAATGCTTCTTTCTCCTCTGTCCTTGCCTGCCTGCTAACCCACTTTCATTTCTGACTATACCTTTCCTTTAAAAAAAACAACCCCCCCCCCCACCAATTTATATAGAGTAAATCAATGTTGAGATGAGTTGCAAATTAAGAAAAAAACTTATTTTTCCATAGTGTGGAGGAAGTCAGTTATAATCAGTATCTGTTAGGACAGAATTTCTTATCTATCAGTTACCTATAATTTCCAAAGTGGTACAAAATAGCTTAAAGACAGTGAGCAGAACTTGAATTAGACAACTGAGAAGGTTGTGCTGTATAGACGATGCATAATTTTCTACTGGAATGCAACACTTTTTTTCCTACTAAATGAAGACCATCTGTGACTTAATACGAATGCTCTTAGTATTGACCTGAAATTTACCTTAAATATATTTATATGTGTATATGTCTCATTACATTTGTATCATATATATTGTATATACCATATATATATATTTATAAACTGATCCAATATTTGAGGATGACACATACACAAGTAAAGACCAGCATATTATATCTTGCCACAAATTATTGAAAAATATGGTGATATTTATGGCAGATACTCTTTAACCTTCAACCTTGTAGTCTGAAGACTGAAAAGAAAAGTAATAATTTCTCCTGTACTGGAAAGTTCAAACTTCATGGTGTAAATCTACTATCCACCCAGATCAGGTTGTGTACAAGAATTCGTTTTCATAAGTGCGCATATTCACTTGAATCAGAAAATGGTTAGAGAAGATAATATAGCTGGTAATTACCTTAAACAGTTTGAAACCATACATGGAACTAACCTTTTGTTGTTTAAGAACCAAGCTGAGTCAGTGAATGTGGAGTGGAGACATAGTGTTGCTTTCTTTCTGAAAATGTGTGTTGGAAGACAGCTCTCAAGTTGAGATATGAAAAATCCCTGTGATGAGACTGACTCACTACTTTCTCAATAGGAGGTAGAGGATAGAGCCTTAAAAATGAAGTCTTTAGGTGAAACTAGGAAAGAGTGCTTCAGGCAATTGCCATTAGGTTACATTTTTTCAGAGACACTTTACAGCCCTCCTTTGTATATGTTTTTGCCACTCATTACTGAAGTAAGGTTTCCAAGAGTGTTTGTTACTTTTATTTCTGTGAATTCTTTATATATCTCAGGGGTTTGCAAACATTTTCATTAAAGGGCCAGAGAGTAATTATTTTAGTCTTTGGACACTGAATTCTTTCATAACTGCTCAATTCCACCTTGCAGTATGAAAATAGTCACAAATAGTAGTTAATATGACTGTGTTCCAATTAAATTTATTTATGAGATGTGAAATTAGAATTTTTATGTTGATATGTTCTGAAATTTTTTTTTTTTTAACTTTTCCCAACATCTTAAAAAGGTAAATAGCATTCTTAGTTTTGTAGCTAATACAATGAGGCAGCTGCTCAATTTGACCCTTGAGCCTTAGTTTGCTGACTCCTGTTTTGCAGAGTAGGCAGGATATAGTTGCTGGATATAGATCAGAGTTTTATGTTCTCTTCTATCAGATTTTCTGTTTTGTCACTTACCAATTGAGAGTTCTTGGGCAAATAAACTCACCTTTGTGAAATGTAATGGTTCCTAAACTCAAAATTGTTTTATGGACAAAATAAATTATGTAGCTCCATGCTTGGGCCTCAGAAAGTATCAAATAACTGTTTTATTTCTCTCCTCTCTTCCTTTCTACAATTTGTCACCTCTTTTATATAGTTTTTTTTTGTCATTAGCTGTTCAATTTTATAGTTGACCTTTGAACAGCACAGGGATTAGGAGTCCCTCACTACCTCCCCCCAAATCCTGCATATTTGAAAATTCTCATTTAACTTTTGACTTCCTTAAACTTAACTATTAATAGCCCCATATTAACCAGAAGGCTTACAATAGCATAAATAGTTGATTAACACTTATTTTTAGATTATATGTATCATAAACTATATTTTTACAATCAAGTAAACTAGAGAAAAGAAAATGTTATTAATAAAATCATGGCATTTGGCTTAAGATGACAACCAAGCTCATTTCCTACTTTACTTCTAAGGATAACAAGTTCGATTTTTGCTGAAGTGATGCTTGTTGGGAGCACCAAGCATCCCAGCAAATTGGGGGACAACAAGCACTGCATTGAAGAGATCACCTGAGAAACTGCACACTGAATTGTTTAAATGTGGGTCAAGAAAGATGAGCATGGCTGCACTAGTGTGACAATGTTAATTGTGGCTGCACAAGCAGTTAGGGGGATGGAGTTAACAGGGCAGTCAGACTAGCCTCAAGTCCTAGGAAAAGAAGAACAAAATGGTATGGTGAAACAAACACTTGATTGACTTGAGTGAAGACCAAAGAGAATGGATTGAGTTTGGACCCCAGACCTTGCAAAGGTCAGAACCAGAAAAGAGCACAGAGAAGACTTCACTCCCTCATTCCCTGCCCTTTGTGTTGTGTACCCAGCAATGAAGAGCTCTAACAATACAGCTGATAGACTGCCAGACCCAGACCTGAGATCCCTGAGAGAAGTGTTGATCCTGGTGCCATCCACATGAAACAAGTTCTCCTGTATCCTGTAGCCCACAACAATAGTTACGCACCTCTGATCCTTCAGGTCACTCCTCTACCCAGCAACCATCCTCCACATCCCTGACTCGGCAAGTGATCCTTACTTCAGAAGCCTGAAAGGGTCAATAACATAAAATAAAACCAGAGTACCACCTTTGGGTAAAATAAAGAATAAGCAGCTCAGCTCAAGACTCTCATGAGAAGGGAGTACAAGATTTTTTTTTAAAGGAAAGGCACAGGTAGGAATGAAGGCAGGTAGGCAGGCAGAAAGGAAGAGAAGAGGAAGAAACATTTATTTATTTTATTTCGTTCACCTTGGTTGTTCTTCCTGGCCCCAAGTCTCGAACCCTAGTCTTTGAGGTATATATGGACTATATCTAGTGGCCTTATCCACTAGGCCAAAAGGGCATGCCAAGAGCACAATATTTTTTGAGGTTGCAAGGTACTATGGCATTACAAGGCAACAAAATCTTATCAGAAACCTAATTTGAAGACATGGAGGATTATATCTTTTTAGTGGATAAGGAATTCAAAGTAACAGTCATAAAGTCAAAACGATTTCAGAAAAATAGATGAAAGGGAATATAATAAAGTTTAGAAAAACAAGTCATTGTGCTCAAAAATAAAATTAAATGAACAGAAGAGAGAAACTGAAGCTTTAAATGAACAGAGATTAAAGAGGTAAAGAAAGCTATTAAAAGATTTCAAGAATACTGTAGCAGGTGAATTGACCAGGTGGAGGAACAGATCAATGATCTGGCGGATAGAAATGTGAAAGGAGCCAGGTGGAAGAAGAGAGAGAGTGAGATTAAATAGAAAAAAAATGTGCGGAAACTTTCCAAACATGGGAGGGAACTGAATATACAAGTCAATAAAGCCAGCAGAACTCCTGGTAATATAAATACAAAAGGACCTACACCAAGGCATATGATTGTGAAACTATCAAAAGTCCAAGAGAAAGAAAGCATGTTAAAGGTGGCCAAGGAAAAAAGCAAGTAACATATAAAGTTGTCCCCATCAGACTATTGTCAGATTTCTCAGCAGTAATGCTACAGGCTGGGAGAGAGTTGAATGACATTCAAAATATTCCAAGATTAAAAACTGCAAGCCAGGAATTTACAAAGATTGAAATCGTATCTAGGATTGTGGGGGATCAAAATGGTATGAAAGTAGAAATCAACAACAACAACAAAAAGAGGAGCAAACCACAAAGGAATAGAGAATAACCAAATTTTACTAAACAACTTTTCAGTCATTGGAGAAATCAAAGGTGAATTTAAAAAATATGTGGAATCAAATGAAAATGAAAACAAGAATTATCAGAACCTATGGAATGTATCAAAAACAGCAATAAGGAAATTTATAGTAATAGAATCCTACCTTAGAAAACAAGAAGAATTAGAAATAAAAAAACTTAAGCCTCACCTAAAGGAACTAGAAAAAGAAGGGAAGAAATAAAACCAAAGTTAGGAGAGGAAGGAAATAATAAAAGTTAAAACAGAAATAAATGAAATAGAGATTTAAAAAACTTCAAAAAAAGTCAGTGAAACCAAGAGCTGTTTGTTTGAAAAGATAAGCAAAATAGAGAAACCACTCCAAAATCAGAAAGAAGAAGAGAGAAAAAAACACATAAAATCAGAAATGAAAGAGAAGAAATTATAACTTATACTAACAGGGTTATAGAAGATCATAAAACAGTATTATGAGTAACTATATACAACAAACTAGATTACTAAGAGGAACAAATTCTTAAAAATGACATGCTAAGACAATAAGGAAGAAATAGAAAACCTAGATAGATAGAAGTAAAGAAATTGAAGCAATAATTAAAAATCTCCCAGTAAATAAAAGTCTGGGTCAGATGGTTTCATTAGTGAATTCTATCAAATTATCAAAGAAAAATTAATACTATTCCTTCTCAAACATTTCAAAAAAATTGAAGGCAAATTTTCAGTCACTTTCTATGATACTAATGTTACTCTGATCTAAAACCTAATGAGGACAGTACTAAAAGAGAAAATTATAGACTAATAATCTCCTGATTATTGATGCCAAAAGCTTTAACAAAATACTAGCTAGTTTAATTCACCAGTCATATACATCACAATCAAGTGTGATTTTTTTTCCAGGGATGCAATGATGGTTCAACATATGCAAATAAAAAAATGTGATACATTACATCAACAAAAGGAAGGATAAACGTATCTAATCATCTCAATAGATGCAGAAAAAGCATTTGATAGGAATCAACACCTTTTTATCCTTCTCAAAATGGGTATAGATGGAACACACCACAGTATAATAAAGGCTATTTATGATAAACTCACAACCAACAGTATACTCAATGGGGAATAACTGAAAGCTTTTACTTTTAGATCGGGAACAAGACAATGATGTCCACTTTTTCCACTGTTATTTAATACAGTGTTGGAAGTCCTGACCAGTGCAATCAGACAAACCCTCCTCCCCTGCAAAAAAAAACTATCAAAAGTGGTATAAAAATTTATCCAAATTGAAGGGGAAGAAGAGAAACTACTACTATTTGCAGATGGTAAATTAATATATAGAGAGAACCCTGGAGACTCTACTAAAAATTTGCTAGAAATAATAAGTGAATACATTAAAGCGGTAGACTACAAAATTAATATACAAAAATACATTGCATTTCTATATGTGACTAATAGACTAGTAGAAAGATAACCTTGGAATAAACCAAATTAGTGAAAGACCTGTACTTTAAAAACTACAAGACACTGTCAAAAGAAAAAGACTTTCTTTACAGAAATAGAACAAAAAAATCATAAAATTTATTTGAAACTACAAAAGTCCTTGAATAGAAAAAAAATCCTGAGACAAAAGAATAAAAATTGAGGTGTCATATTCCCTGACTTCAAAGTATACTAGAAAGCAATTGTAACTTAGCATGATTTTGAAATAAAAAGACACACAGATCAATGGAATAGAATTGAAAGCCTCAAAATGAATCCACACATATAGTTTTTTTGTGAGGATTAAAAAATGTCAAGTGGCTCTATAACCTCTTAGCACTATATCTGTGTAAGTCAGTCTGTTTTATTATAAATTGGTGGCCAAAAATGGTAGCATGAACTGAAAGGCAGTAATGGTGCACACTTTTGAATCCCTCCTGCTTATGTCTAAGAGCCTTAAGTGCTGTTGCTTGTACAAATGAAAGGACTATATAGTCTTTTCTGAGTCTGACTTTCCAAGTCTTTGATACCGATGCTGCTAAAATTAAATGAGAAATACTGTAGCATCTATAATTGAATTAGTATCCATTTTTCATTTGTCACTGTTAAGCAATTTATATATATATATATGTATATATAAATTTTCTTATACCAATCCTAGGGGATGGATTTTATTATTATTATCCAGAGTAAACTCAGGCTTATAGGATTGAAATTACTTCATTAGGATATCACTTCTATCTATAGCAGAGTCTGGGTGACTCTGAGACTCATCTTTATTCTTTGCCAGCAGGTCTCTAACTTTGACATACAGCAGATTCACTTGTGGAGCTTGTTAATTGCTAGATGGCTGACTTCTTTTCTTGCATTTCTGATTATTGTAGGCATGAGTAGAGACCTGAGAATTTCCAAGTGATGCTGCTCGTGTCGGAGTCACATTTGAGAACCAAACCCATCTAGGTTAGTATAGTTTATTGGAGGTTAGTATTTTTTAGGGATGTCTATTACCAGTTTCTTCCTTTTTGCGGCAGAAAGCAAGAAAACGTTTTGAGAAAAGGCAATCAGAAAGTGAGAGTAGAACTTGGCTTTCATTTAGGAGCCCTTCTGAGAACACAAGGAGAATACTTTTCAGTGAATCTGAAAACCAAAGTAGTTTTGCCAAGTTGAGTTCTGGCACAGCTTCAGAGGGTTAGCAACAAAGAAGATGAATTTCTTCAAGTGTGTCAGGTGGACTCCTAGCTAGGAGATGGATAATCATCTGGTCATTTAACAGGATGACTGGTATTGGTGAGTTTAAATTGATAATTTGCTTTGTTGCAATGTTAAACCAGCATTGACAGGTATTACAACTCTAATTGGCAACAAGCTCAGGAGCTATGTGTTAAAAACTTCCTTGTTTAAAAGAATCAAAGATTCACCCTCCCTTTTCTGTTGTAAGCTGGATGTGTTCAGTGCAGGCTCCCTGTTGTCTGTATCAGAGCCATGTATTACCAGCAGACAGAAAGAGAATAACACCTTTTAATTCAATTTGTAGCAGGTCAGGTTTCAAAACTGCAATTTTACAGATGTTTGATAAAAAATGTCATTGGTTTTGATCAAGTTGTGTTATTAACCTCTAGCTTGAGCATCTTTTTTTTTTCTGAATTAGTCTTAATGTGACTTCTCAATAATGCATGCTATCTCTAGTTTTGTTTCTGCTGGAAAATTTGTATCAGTGGAGTAATGCATTTCATTGGCTGGTTCAGCACAAAGACTGTAAATAAAGAAATGGCAAGATAAATAAGTTACCTACAGTAGATAGTGCTGCTGCTATTTTTTTCTTCTCTAAATGTAGTAAAAGATATTAAAACTGTCTTTTAAAAATAGTAATTTCTTTTCTTCTGCTGTAATCATGGGTGAAAGTGCTGTGAAATGTGTATCTTTTTTGAACTGTGGGTGATTTAGTTTAAAAAAAAAGAAAAAAAATCCGCAACCCAGAAAAAGCAGTCTCACTGTTTGTTAAATCAGGTCTCTAATAATAAACAGCTCAAAAAAATCTCTCATATATTTATGAACAATTTCTCAGTTTTATACCCAGATATTTCTGTTATATTCTGCAAAGGAGATAATCCTGGCTGAACAAAAGAAAAAAACCTCTTTTTTTTTTTTTTAAATTGAATAGACTGGACAATTCAGTAGCAAAGTGCACAATTACCAATCTTTCAGGCAAAGCTTTTATGTAAGGCAACTTTATAACTTCATCCATTCCAAAGAAAAAAAGCATTTAAAACCGTAAGGGAAAATAAAAGGCAAAAGAGAAATGTAGAAAAGTATTCCATCCTTTACATCTCTATAGCCACTTGTTTCATGGCTACACACACTGAGTTAAACCAATTTAAAGCCAGAATGTAACTTTTAAAAAGACTTTTTACTGTTCCCCATACTATTCAGTCTACACAAATAATGAGGGGACATGGCTGTTATTATTTTTCTTTACTATATTGTTTTAGAATATATACTTCAGGTTCCTGTGCTTTACTGCATAGGAAAAGATAATAAGAGTCATCAATAACAGCCATCTTAACTTGCTGCAGAAACTGTCAACTAATAGTGATTACTGAAAAAAATTACATTCTAATTTCCTTACTACTCAAAATAATCTAAGTCAAGATTTCCCAAGCAAGTCCCTGTCTTTACAAACAAACAAATATATCTGTCTACATGTATGTTATTTTAAATAAATTAATTCATGCATGTGATTCTTGCCTCATGGTAGATCATGGCATGTTTTTCAGTTTGGTTCTCCATTCATCTGCCTCAGAATCACATGAGCACTTGTAAAAATGCAGATTCCTGAGCTCAGTCCTGGATTGACGAAATATGAGTCTCAAAGATGAGATGGGGTGGAGGCCAGGAATGTGTTAGTTTCTTAACTTCTTCAAGTAAATCGTTAGCCTATTTCAAATTGGACCATTGCTTTATGAAAAAGAAAGCCTGGTGATTGAAATTAACTGTTGAATGTGATTGGGGAAGAAATACGCAGTAGTTACGGCAGATGTTGAGTGTTCTTTGTCTATTCCTTCCTTCATTCCTTGGTTTCAGAAACTCAAGATTGAGTCATTTAAACCTGACATTAAAGTTTTTGAAAACCTATTCATACATAAACAGGCATGTGCACGCAGAATCTCCTTTTTTCTACTCTATTTCAGGGGGTGATGAATGTCTTGAAATCTATTCATAGGTATCTATGGATGCTCCTTGCATCCTAGGAACTCTTTACCTGATGGGATTATTTTAAAGACAAAGAGAAGTTAAAACAACAAGTGAATAAAAAAGATACTGCGGCATATATCCCAACCACTCATACAATGAAATATTCTGTATGCTGAATAAAGGCACCATTCCAGGGCATGGAAAGGGTTGAAATGCAGCTTGTGTGCCTCTGGCCAAGTCATATACCCTGTCTCCAGAAGGAGAGAAACCTTTTTATAATTTGCTCTGTATGTATAGCTCTCATGAAACAGAAGCCTAACATTTTTAACTTACTTTCATAATTGAGAAAGGCTAACTTTCTAGTGTCCCTCTCAATTGATCAAAATTTTATGGACAGCAAACAGAAAATTTTAGACCTGTTTCTCTCAAATAACATTACCTCAGATCGATCACATCAGAAGGGTCATGATTACTTTTGAAGTGTTTAATAAACCACAACTGAGTGCTGGCCCAATGCCAGAGAGAAAGCTTGTATTTTTAATCTTTTAGGGGTAATAGTATTGGGAAGTCATCCTTGGCACTAAAATATAAGCATCAACTCTGGATTGGTGTCATATATCATGGGACTTCCCATCTTCTTTTAAGCCATCCAATCACCTCAGCTGCAGAGCAGGACTTGCTCCTAGGTTATCTAATGGATTGATGAGTTTAATTACATGTTGTTTTATGGTGTCTGGCAAAGTGATTTCCCTCCTGACAGTTTATAGAACTTTTTTAAAATAAGGATCATCTGACACTGTTCTCATTTGCTAAAAAGCATTCATTTCTTTAGTTCTTGTAGACCCTGTTGCTAGGATGAACTTGGACCTGATTTTATTGTTTTAAAATATGTCCTCAATATCAAATGTCATTGAATATAAAGACATTTCTAAAGAAATTAATGATATGGAAAGGGCGAAATGAATACGTGTATAGGGAACATGTGAAGTGTCCCATCCTTTTATCTCTGGTCAGAGATGAAACCATATAAAGTGAAGAAGATACCAAGGATTGCCTTTATTAAAGAGCAAGAGATGAAATGTGCATGTAATTAAAGCACTATATATTTAACTAGACATCCCTCTTTAATTCATAGTTTCCTGAAAAGACTAGTCTTCTCAATTCTTATAGTTTTATATGGTTACCAGTTAAAGAAACTAGTTGTGTTTCAGTAAGCCCTCTGAAATATGTGCATAGATAATAAATCCTCTGCCTTGCTTAGCATATTATGGTTTCATTGAAGAGAGGTTATACAAAGTCAATAGCTAGGTTTGCTTTGTGGTGACATTTGCATTTTATAAAAAGTCATGTTTATCGTTGCTGCTCTGTAAATACAACTAGCACCTACTGTGTCATGGCTAAAGATGTTGGGTGGAGAATGTGTGCCTGAAGGAAATGTAGGTGAGGATGATTGCTGTTATTTTTCATTTTAAAACTATTTGGACCTCAGGTCACAGAGATAATTATAATTTTTGGTCCATGACACACTGCTGTCTTTGGGTCTTGCATTAACCCCATTATTCTTTTTATTCATTACATAATATAACAAATAGCCATGAACCTAAGAATGAGATATTATCAATAATTCATATCCACATGTATGTCATTTAATCTCCTTTCTGCCTACTCTTAAGTAGTAACTACTAACCTCATCTCTAAAATTTCTTGTTCTTCTAGATATTTTAAGTTATATATATATGTATATATGTAAATATACTCGTATCAGTGGCCATTTGTTTCTTTTCCTTTCCCTTTCTGTCTTCTTATGTTCAGTCAAGAATATTGCCACATGGAATTCTTATGCACATTTCCTTGTACATATGTGAAAAAGTAAAATACACCCCTGCTGGCAACCAGGACAAAACAGTGCTCAGAACAAGACACAAACAAAGCAATTTTGTGACCATGTAAATGACTAAATATCTTTCCTTGGTGACTAGCACTGCCTTTCTCTGAGTGATTGTTCCTCCTAGATTAGTGTTTTTCTGCTTGAATCTCTTAAGCCAAAGAAGAAACTCCTTGTAACTCTACCTTATCAGATACTCCCAGGATTCTTCTGGAAGTGCATTCTCTTTTGCTGTTATAGAGTAAAACACTATCAATGTGTTACTATTTACCTTTTGCTATTGGACTTTGACATACACGCTGAAATACCTTTTGGGCATTAATATATAACTAGGAAATGATTCAACATATCCAAATCTATTAGTATAATGTACCACATACACGAAAGCAAGGGAAAATCTTATGATCATATCAACAGATGCAGAGAAAGCATTTGACAAGATTCAACACCAATTTATGATAAAAACTATACATAAAATTATGATATAAAGAAAATACCTCAGCATAATAAAGGTCATATATGATAAACACATAGCCAACATTATACTCAGTAGTGAAAAAAATGAAAGTGTTTCCTCTAAGATCAGTAACAAAACAAAGCTGTCCATTTTCACCTCTGCTATTTAACCTCTTACTGGAAGCAAATAGGCAAGAAGAAGAAATAGCACGTTTTTTGCTGACATGCTAGGGCATGCTCTGGTGATTTAGTGGTCCAGTACACCTGGGGTGTCCCACAGTTATCCCATGGTCCCAAGTTCAAGACCCAGGGCCAGGGGGAGCAACCAATGTGAACAACTAAATGAAAATAAAGTGCTTCTTTTGCCTCTCAAAAAAAAAGAAAAGAAAAAAAGAAATAACAGGAATTCAAATTGGAAAAGAAGTAAAACTATCCCTATTTGCAGATGACATGATAATATATATGGAAAACTAAAGACTTCATCAGAAACTACTAGAATTAATGTGTACAGTAAAATTAATATACAAAAATCTGTTGCATTTTTATATGCAAACTATATGATAGTAGAGAATGAAGTTAGGAAAACTGTCCCATTTGCATGAGAATCAAAAATAACTAAATACGTAGAATACACCTAGCAGAGGAGGTGAGAGACCTGTGCAATGAATACTCTGAGACTCTGTTAAAAGAAATAGAGGAAGATAAAAACAGATGCAAACCTTTTTTGTTTTCTTGGTTGGGAAGAATTAACATTGTTAAAATGACCATTTTATCTAAAGCAATCTACAGGTTCATTGCAGTCCTCGTCAAAATGCCATAGACATTTTTCAAGGAAATATAACAAAAAGTTTTAAAACTCATATGGATCCAGAATAGCCCAAGCAATCATGAGAAAAGAGAATGAAAGTAACAGTATCACACTCCCAGATCTTGATAATGATAATAATAATAATGATAGTGATGAAAACAGTATGGTACTGGAATAAAAACAGAGACACAGACCAATGGAATAGAACTGAATTGTCAGACATAAACTCACACACATATAATCAATTAATTTATAACAAAGGAGTCAAGAGCATATGATGTAGAAAGGACAGTCTTTTCAACAAATGGTATTGGGAAACTGAACAGCCACATGTAATACAATGAACTGAGATCATCCTCTAACACCATACACAAAAATTAATTCAAAATGGATTAAAGACTTGGATGTAACACCAGAACCCATAAAATTATTAGGAGAAAGCAGGTGTTAGGTTTCATGACATTGGTCTTAGAGAGGTCTTTGGGGACTCAACTCTAGTGACAAAGGAAAAAAGCAGCAACCAAAAATAAACAAATGGGACTGCATCAAACTAAAAATCTTCTGCACGGTGAAAGAAACTGTCACCAAAACAAAAAGATATCCTGTTGACTGGAAGCAGGTATTTGTACACCATACATGACAAGGGCTTTATAGCCAATATAGAGAAAGAACTCATATGATTCAACAACAGAAAAGGAAACAATTCAATCAAAAACTTGGCAGAAGAATCAAATAGACATTTCTCCAAAAGAAGACATACAGATGGTTCATGAAAAGATATTCTTCCTTACTTGTTATTAGGAAAATACAAATCAAAGCAACAATGTGACATCCCCTCACACTTGTGAAATTATTATCCAAAGGTGTGGAAATAACAAATGTTAGTAAGGATGTGGAGAAAAGCAAACACTTTTACAGTGTTGGTGGGAATGTAAGTGGTGTAACCTTTATGGAAAGCAGTATGGAGAGTCCTCAAAAAACTGAAAATGGAAATCCCATATGATCCTATCATCTCACTTCTGGATACCAAAGAAAAACAAAAAGCCCCAAAACAAAAACAAAACACAAAAACACCAATTTGAAGAGATAAACACTTTCATGTTTATTGCAGCATTATTTGCAATAGTCATGAATTGAAAACTAAGTGCCCATTTTCAGATGAATGGACAAGATGTTATAAATATAATATTGCGCAATTTAAAAAACCTGTTATTTGTGACAACGTAGATGGCACTAGTGAAATCAATTCAAAAATAAATCCAAAGGAGAAAGACAAATACTGGATTATCTCTCTCAATATGTGGAATATAAGTAAACAACAATGGAACAGACGAAACAAAAACCACCCTTGGACGTTGACAGTAAAACTGAAGTTAGGAGTGGGGAAGCGGGTGGAGGTTGGGAGCAAGTGATGGTGAGGTACAATGGACAGTGGTGGAGAACTTTTGGTAATTTGGTGGTGGACAGGGTGTGTTGTCATATATTTGCGGAATGGTGAACCTGCTCATATGGGCTTGTATTATTTTGTGAATCAAAGTTACCTCAGTAAAGATTTTAAAATATAACATATACTTAGGAGTAAATTTGCCTGATGACTGAGTATGTGAATATCTAAAATGAAAAGTTAAAAAAAATCATGCCTATTTCCATCTAATTGTGTCCTATCGCTTTTTATTTTCATCCACTATGGAAAAAAAGTCCACTTAGCCCATTTCTGCACACAAATTAAAAGCACAAGACTGTGTGTATATACATGTATTCCTTACAGAATACAGAATACTTTTTTTCTTTAAAGGAATATGTTTATTCTGTCTCTTGTCACAAGGTGTTTCATTATTGGAACATGCTTGGCATAATTTCTTTTACATTTTAGCCTCTGGTACATTCATCTTTTAAAAATTCAACTGTAGAGTCATATCTGTGTGATTTCTTGCTTGCAGTTGTCCTTCTTTTGAGAGTGCTCCAGAGAAGTAGTTCTTCAACTTTAGTGGACATTTAAAAATTGAGTCTCCATTTGAATGAGAAATCCCAGAGGATTGAAAGGTAGAAAATAGAGACTCACATTGATGCAAATAGTCACCATTGTCAAGAGGGAAGCCCCCATATGTATTTATGCTTTGTCTCCTAGAAGATGAAGCATTGTGTTGACCTTGCTAATACAAAATGATGATAATGAAGTGGATATTAATCTGAAATTTACGTGGTAATTAAGGATTACACAGTAAGTATGTAGTATTTGGTGAATGAATCAATGAAATATAAGAGAAACTGTTCCCCTTAAACTGTATTTGGAGGAATGCTGTGATAGTTTCTTTTTCTTTCTTTCTTTTTTTTTAATTTATACTTTAGTACTCATTGCTGGGGATACATGGCCAATCAAACAAACATGGTTCTTGCTATCAGGATTTTTAGATATTTTGGTGGAGAGATAAACCATACAAATCTAAGTATTATTTAGGGACAGTTCTGATAAATATTATAGAAAAGAAGTTCATGGTGCTATGAGAGTGGACAACAGGGGCCTCCCCTATTTACTATCTCTCAAGATTGGTGATGTTTCTGTAAAGAAGTAAGGTCTAAGTTGAATGGTGGGCAAATGGATCAGGACCCCACAACCACTCCCACCTGGGTCCACTGATTTTCTAGGAGTAGACATAGGACTCAGCAGATATTTTTCTTCAGGGTTGTTATTTATTACACAGAAGGATAGACAGCAAAATCAGCAAAGGAAAAGAGGCATATAGGATGAAGTCCAGGGGAAGCCAAGTGCAAGATTCTGAGACGTCTCCCGCTGGAGTCATTCAGGGTATGTTCTAATCGTAATAGCACATGTGAAATGGTATCTAAGAGGGAAATTCATTAGTGCTTCAGTGCCCAAGGGTGTTTTTGGGGGTTGATCACATAGGCATCCACTTCCTAATATGTACCAAGCCTTAGACTCCCAAAAGGAAACCATGTATTTGGCATAAACGATGTTGTTTTTATAAACAATGCAGGTGAAGTGAGCCACTTATTTCAGTCCTGGGGATGGTGGGGATTCTCCTGAAATCCATGATCTTGATGATAGCCAAGAGTCACTTTATGAGCATACCTTTCTTAGGAGAGCAGCTTTCACACCTGTTAACTTTCTTCTGCATAGCATAATGACTGAAGAAAGTAGAGATGTATATGATGGTATCTTGGTCTTACTTAAAAAATATTGCAAGGAAATAAGGAGCTAGTAAAGAAAGTAAATGTTGGAAAGTCTCGATCATTGTTCGTCCTGAATAGAAAGGTAAAGATACTTGTCTCTCATTGTATCTGATAATTTTTAAAAAATAAAGTAAGAAAACCAAAACCCAAGCCCAAACCCCAAAACTAAATCTGGCAATAAAAAAAAGATAGGTGCATGGTGACCTGGCATAAAAAGAACTAGATGTTGCTTAGTACATTCAATTTGTTTTAGTTTAATTAAAAAAAAATCAGTACTTATTTCAGTTTGATTCAATAATTCTTTGATTTTTAAGTCTATTATTTGCCAGGGTTACAGTTACATCCTGTAAATGGTACAAAGATCAATAAAACCATCTTTCTGTCTGCAAGCTCATCTACGGAATGGGTGCATTCCTGAATCCCACCTCCCTTGAGTGCTGCAAAGAATTATTGGAGAGTAAAAGAAACCAGCTGTTGCAGTTTCGTCAGCTCTATGAATGCTATAAAAATGCAGATTACTACCTTGGGGAGGCACATGATTCTCTCATTGGCTTAGAAGAATATTTAATGAGGCGAAACTTTCCTAAGGGTAGCATAAATGATGACAGGGATATTGCCCTGGAGAATTGCCTTTGGCAGTGGCTTGGCAGGGAAAGAGGGTCTATTTGGTCCTCCTTTGAGGAAATCTGGAAGTCAAAGGCGAGATGATGAGCACTAGCTTTTATTTAAAAGGGAATAGCTAAGCTATTGAATTGGAGCACATCAGAAGTGGCTTTATTTGAAAATGCTTTCAAAAGCTGTTTTGACAAGACTGGGGAGGAGGCAGTGGTATCATTAAATAAGCTGGCAACTTTTGTAACCATCTTTTTGGTTTCCCACCTCAAGGGAGAGTCAATAAACTTTGATTCGCAGCATTAATGTAATTATTTTGATTTTTCTGGCTCATTCTAGGAAAGACTGCAGAGCTGCAATATCAGATGGCCGAAAGCAATTCAGAAATCCCGTGTCCCCAAGGACACCTACTGCCGTTCAGAAGTAGCAGGAGAGGGGGGTGGAATAAATCATTTCCTCTGATCTTGTTAGTGTTGAGAACATTATGGAGAAGCAAATGCATTGCAAGACTAATATCAGAGGGCTACTGCAGGCAGAAGGAAAAGTAACAAAATTTCTTTGCTTTTCAAAGATTTACTTTAAATACGATTTCCTCTTTATATATTTTTAAAATTGTTTGAGGGTTTTCCCCTTTTCCTGCAGGTTCTAAAGTTTCTCCCTTCTACACTATCATGTCAGCTATCATCCAGGGATTCTCCTTGATGCTGCTCCTGGCATCTGTAATATACTTTTTAATGTTAGTTATTACTTAAGTAATATGTTCAGTTAATTTAGTCTAAATGGTCCAATCATTCTGGGAGGTTTCCTTGGGCCCAGTGAGAAATGACATTCATGAATAACCAGGCGTGGTTGACTAGACATATCTGCCATAAGTGAGCCTCATAAGAGATGCATCCTTTACCTCTACCAGCAAATGCACTGTATTTAATTTTTTAAATGCCAGCTGATTTGGAATTTTTAAGATCAAGGGAGTCACCAAAGGAATAGAATAATTGAAATTTTCTAGTGATAGGAGCAGAGTCAAAGAATATATTCTTCTTGAGAAGCTACATTTTGATCAGAGGAGATGTATATATTTATAAATTGTAAATTCTCTCCTAAGCAATGAATTTAAAAGATGATTTGTACGTATTTGCATAGTTTTTTTAAAAAAACTTTTGAGGTGCCAACAATAATTTAAGACTGGGTTTCTATTACTGTAAATTTGTAAACCTTGAAGTCTATGTCATTAGTTAGGCTTTGGCTATAAATCATTATCTTCATAATAATGACAGCAACCAGGCCATGACTTTCAGAATGCTGTCAATGATTTTTCCTGGAAGCAAACTTCAACTTTTAGGTCTCTGGTATTAGAAAACCATCAGATGATCTAGCATTCCTGACTCAAGTATATCTTTGCCTGAGAAGGGAATTGTACTTTTGTTTCTCTAGTGGTCACCTCAATTTTAGACTTCTTGTACATCACTAAAATTGTGTGTGATATCAATTAAAGACAAAAGCAAATAAGTTACTAGATATTTAGAATTTCGATTACAGAGCATGCTGGCAATTTTAATTTGTTACCACTGGTTGTTCACTTGTCAGTCATTTGACTCATTTCTATACCCTATTTTCTATCCTCTAAAAATTTTATTTCTTCCATTTGAATAAGCATGAATATTATTATTTTAATGCTTTTGAAATAATGGGATCTTACATTTGATATGCTCAGTGTTATATTTTTTCGTGTTGTCTGAAAAGTTATCATTAAGTCATTGACCTTTCAGTTTGTGTCATCCTAGATTCTAAGGCTTATGCTACCTCTCAAACTCCTCTTCATCTCTGCTGCTATCACCCGAGTTTGGACCACTATTGTATCCTACATCCTCCCTCATACCTAGGTCCACTGCTTTCGTAGCCTATGTATTAGCTGCTGGCGTCACAGGAAGGGACCACACCATTGTGTTTTATTTAGACAACTGGAGCAGCTGTTTAAGTAACCTGCTCACAGTTGTCTTGTCTGCTTCAAATCTGTTTCCAACATTGATGCCACACTGATCTTATAAAAGCACATATTTGACAGTAATTCCTCTCCTTAAAGACCTTAAATGGCCTTCTAAAATTGATTTTAAGTTGAAGATCTGAATCATGTTAATGAAATTAAAGTTTTTGTAGTAAGGAATGTTAGTGAAGAGCTTTATTTTCAGTCAGGCTGTGGATTTACTTCAGGCATCAGAGCCAGGTTATCATAGTCATCCATTTTGAAATTTGACTCCAGCTTTTATACCCAGTGAAATGGTGTTTGGTGTATAACAGAGAATACACTAATGAGTCTACAGCAAAGAGTTTGAATAGGTGACTAGTTACTTTCTAACAGTCTCAGGTGAATTTAAGAAGTAAGGGAATGCATCTGCATTGCATACATTCAAGAGGGTCCTTGTATCTGGTGCCAGGTATATTCTATATGTGAGAAATACAAGAACTTTGTCTTAAGATTTTATCTTAAAAGGAAGCTTTATCTTTGAGATGTTTTTGTGTTCTTGCTAAAGAGTCAGACATTGTACTTGTTTTTTTCTTTTTGCTGCACTAGTATAGCATGAGAGGTACAGTTGCTGAATTAACTCTTGGAATGCTCATAAGGATTTTTTCACAGCTTCTGGGATTTTTCAGAGCTTTTCCTTTTTCAGTGGACTTCTTCCAAGCTGACTTACAGCCTCTGGAACTTCTTCGTGCTTTATGCTTATTTCCTTCCATAGTTATTGCATGGGTCATCAAGGACCTACTTTTACTCATCTATTCATCTCAAACCTTCCTCCTTCCCTGACTATAGCTCAGAACATTTCAATTCAGTCTTTCTGAATCATGTATTTGCCATATTCCCACCCTACCTATAACTAGTACTTAGTAAAAGAAAACATTATTTACTTTTTCTGAAAATTATTTTAAAAGCTTTTTAAAAAAATCACACTAAGCGAAACTAATGTTATTCTAATACATGTTTTAAAACACTTGATTCTATTAAAATTTAAAAGTTAGACTTTTTATCAATAAAAATCAGTGTTGTACTTTCAGTAGTTCATATATTTTAGCAATTTTTCTTCAGCTCAATTTCTCTGTTTTCTCTTCTCATTTTTTTTTTTTTTTTTTTTTTTTTTTTTTTTTTTTTTTTTTTTTTTTTTTTTTTTTTTTTTTTTTTACAAGATGAGGATTCTTCTGTCTTAGAGGTTTTGACTTCTCTATCTCCCTTGACCCCTTTCTCTTAACTTCGCTCTTACCTATCTTCTATATTTCAACTTAAAAAAACCCCACCATTCCAAATCTAATTAGAGTCAACTGTTTAATCCCATCAGATAGACTTCTTTTTATAAAAAATATTCTTGTGTCCTCTTTATTATCATAAAATGAAATTTATAGAGAATATTACTTATATTTCCATAAATGAAAAATTGTTTGTTTTAATATAAAGGAAAAAGAAAAGGGAAGCAATTTACTATAAGCTAAGTATTTCAATGTAAATGCTCAGATAACGTCCGCATTTGAAGACAATGACTTTAGTCAAATAGTTATATTTACTTTATGTTGTATTTAAGTGAAGATAAGAAACCATTCTGCAGGAATACAGAAAGAGCCTGAGTATGGGGACACTGAAATAAAAATTAGTCTTGGGTTAAATAATAACACATTTGATAAGAAAATGAAGGAAATAATTTTAATTGAAGTAGGGCTAACTTGCTAAGATAAATTACAAGTTTTTGAGGTAGAGAAAATAAACAAGTATGTCATTCCTGGAAATAAGTTGGACTTATTTATGAGGGTAGTTGCAAAATAATTCCCTGTGTTCTGATAAGGGATTGAGTGGTATTGAAGAATCACACAAAAAACAATACCTCTAATCTTGAAATCCTCCCTCAGCTTGAGGCGTATATTTGGTCTCTAGTTCTTAAAAAGTTCTTCAGTAGGCAACAGGGAATAGGGAATGGATTGGAAAAAGAAACAGTAATATGAAAAAGTCATAAAGAAGTTGTGTGGGAGATCTTTAGGGAGAGTTTCGGTATAAGATTGAGAAATAAGAGGAAAATCCAAAATAAGGAAGTAATTTTAATCAATAATTTTAACAGCATAGATTTCTTATCATGCTGTAGAATTTGGAAAGGTATATATTATGGCAGTAAATTGAAATATTTACAGACACTTTCCATGAATGCAACTGGTGATATCCTGAGTGTCATGTGTCATAGTCAATTTAAAAATATTTGCTACAAAGCTTATTTCTCTCTCATTTGCAGGTGACAGATATGAATGCAGACTAATACAGTCGTGTTTTATATTGGTAGACTGATTATCATAAGCCTCATGGCTGTCAGTGATTTTATTTTCTGAAATAGCGAACAATTGGTAAAATGTTGAACAAAACAAAATACAGTCTTCCTTTAATTTATATGCTAGTTTTATTCCTGAAAAATTCAGTGGCAATTAAAATTGTGCAAAAAATGCTTTGTGTGGATATTTAAAACAGAGAAGCAGATTTTTTTCTTTTTACTTTTATGGCTGTCTGGTGGACGTTTGAAAATCATGTGGAACATGAGACCATTTTTCATTGTGTGGGCCCGTCTTGCACATTGCAAAAATTGAGTGTCCTTGTAACCTTCAAAAAATATTAGTTATATTCTCCATCAGTAGGTTAGCCTCTCAAAATTCTAAAAATTGTCTTACGGGATAATATCAACCAGGTTGGAAATTATCACAAAAAGACTTTCGAAAAACCCTGCTTTTTCCTCCTTCACAATTAGCATGCTTGCAGAAACGGATTCCATGACTATCTTTTCTGACAAATTAAAGGTCCCATGAGTCCAGGGATGGCTGACCTCATTTACCATTGTCTTCCATTTGCCTGGTGATAATGACATTGGAAACGTAAAAAAAATTATTTATTGAATGAAAGGACAGAGGTAGCACCTTAGATTTCATTTTATATTTACTTTGCTAAGTCCATTGGAAGTGACACTTTGCTAAGAGGAGAGTCCTAATTAGCTCAGGATAATCTCAGTTTTTATTTTTTTTCTCTGTATCTTATCCAGTTTTGCTTTTTTCCTGGAGATAGATGCATCAGTGATACATAGATTAATAGGGTAGATGTAAGGGGCTCAGTATATGTCACTCCAAAATCTAGCACTTTGACATTTTGATTATATGAATTAAAGATACTTAAAAAACTGTCAGTAAAAATGGAGAGAAATAAAACCGTCAGTAGTCTCACTACATAAACAATTTGATTAATTTTTCCAGTCTTTTGCTTAGGCTTGAATTTTTTTTTTCTTCTTCTCCCCTCCTCCTTCTTTACCTTACTCTTTCTCTGTTTCTTTTTGACATAATTTTTGTTTGTATTTTATTGGACTTCTGAGTTTGAGAATAATTTATTCTGATGCAAAAGGGTTTCCAGAAGAAATTCATTTGTTTATTTTTGAAGTTATACCATGAGAGATAGCGTTCACATTAAAAAGAGTCATGGATAAAATCTTGACTCTAAGTCATTGCAAACATGGCTAGGAAGAACTTGAGAATTTTTAATATTTTTTCCAAAGAATAAAAGGAGCTAAATTTTCTGTAAATGAACAATGTTTCATGATTATCCATATATGTTTTCTAATATTTTTTTCTATTCCCTGTGTTCATATTGTACTTGTAAGTATGGTGGCTGTTGAAGACAAATTATTCTAAAGCCATGGATGCAAATAGCATCTGTGTATTTTTTTTTTTTAATATTTCAAGGTATTATAAACATCTTGATTAGATTTTTTTCTCATCTTTGTGGAATAACTGTGGAGGTTTTGATATTGGAAAATTTGGGGGTATTGTGCTACCTGACAATTCATCATACTTTATTCTTAGCATATTACAGAATATTAAAATTGGATCCCAAGATCCTTTGCAGAAGAGACTTGGCACTCTGACTCACTTTACATTGAGCCAACATGACAGAGAAATACATCATTTTCCTACTATGAAAAGAAACAGTGGGAAAATAATGGAAAAGAACTGTAGCCTAAAACAAAGCAATGTAATTTGCAGTATGAGTTGCTTAGTGTATTATATAGTTATTATCTCACTTAAGCTCCCCAGGTAATATTGCTAATATTAAGAAATCTGTTTTGTTTTGTCACCTGAATTGAATGTTTTGCCTTGCGACTTAATTAATGCATTTCTTCCTTAAGTATGTGCTTTAGACACAATGGATATACCCTTAAATAACCTTCAGCAACACTATGCATTTCTGTACTGCTTCAAGATGCAGAAAACAACAATAAAAATAACTCAGCACTCTTTGTTCCCCTAGTAACCAGAAGAGAAGAATTTTGTTGAAATCGTCTTTATTAGAGGCAGCTGTCAGTATGGAATTTTCCCCTGGATGAAAACAAAAGGCGTTACAGAGGAATGTACATAAAGATAGTACCCATGAGGCATTAGGATAAATAAAAGTAGGCAATATTAATGATGCTCATTAGCAGATGTCACTGTTGGGGATGAAGAAAATTCCAAGCTCAAGTGTTTCATATATTATACTTTTCAAAACTGTCAACTTTTTGACTTTGATGTATGTCCACGTGAATAGTTTTAATAAGTTCCTACAGCCATTTCTTTACATATGCCCTGAAGAAGCCTGTGGAATTGCTGGCAGCAGTATCACAAAGACTTTTTTCTGTCCAATATTGGTGCTTCACTTAGACATGTGAAGACTCAGATCATTACTTTTCTGCTTATTTGTGGTGCAAATATGTTTCTAAGAAATTAGTTAAAAAATATTGTGTGACCAAGCAGATTTTATAGTTTAAAGCAATCTTCCACAGGCTATTGCCTGTATAGCTAATAGAATTACATATGCATAAAACTGCTTTTACTGTAGAAGCCAATATGTAGAATAATAGCTTGTCAAACTGTCATTTGCCAGTGAGATCATAGATTTTATGTCCAAATTAGGTTGTGTTCTTTTCCTTTTGTCAGGTCATATTCTAATAACCATATTGTGCACTAAACCCTGTGATTATTCCAACACTTGACAGATGGTAGACTGTTAATTTATATGTAAGAGACAGTGATTGCCAGCATCCTTAACAGTATTCAACAAAATATGAAATGTCAAAATTCACTTTGGTTACATTTTGCTTGATTTTATTTTACTAAGATAATGCTAGGAAAAAGCATTTCAGTAGTTTAGCATATGTTTAATTTTACTACTCTGAATGATTTTCCTAATCATTAGAAATAGGAATGATTAAGGAAGAAGTAATTTATCTTCTGTCCTCCTTACTTTCCTGTGGAGAGTGAGTGGTCATCAACCTGAAAGGACTGGATGAGAGCTGGAAGCAGACAAGATTTAATTGCTTGATATTGAGGAAATTTTTTGTATAATAGTAGGATATTGTTATGTTTAGAAGTATGAAGTCCAAATAATTTAACAGATTAAGATAAAAATACTGTGGTGACTCCACTAAAAATACTGTTACAGCTAATAAACAAGTTTAGCAATGTGGCAAGATACAACATCAATATACAAAAGTCCATTTTATTATATACATTTAGCAATGAACAATTCAAAAATGAAATTAAGAAAATAATTGCTTGTGTAATAACATAAAAAGGAAATAAAATGCATAGACATAAACTTAACAAAATAATTGCAAGACTTGTACACTGAAAACTATAAAACATTGTTGGAATATATTAATGGATAAATGATCCACATATTCAATAAAATTCCCTTCAAAATTACAGCTTTTTTTTCCCCAGAAATTGATCCAGAATAGCCAAGATCATATTGAAAAGAACAATGTTGGAGGGCTTATACTTCTTGATTTCAACACTTAAAGCTATAGTAATCAAGATTGTTTAATGCTGACATAAGGGTGGATCAGTAGATCAGTAGAATAGAAGAATGGAGAGCCAGAACTAAGCCCAACTGATTTTTAACAAAAATATCAAGATAATTTAAAGAGAATGATTGATTTTTCAATAAATGTTGCTGAGACAACTGGATATCTACATGCAAAATGCACATTTCTTTTGGTTATTTTTATTTTTATAATTTTATTGAAGGAACATTGCTTCATAATATTGTGTAGGTTTAAAGTATGCAGTGTTGTAAATCAACATCTGTACATAACACTTTAAGTTTACCACTGTCGATTTGTCCTTCACCATATGATTGATCCCTTTTACCCAATTAGTCCTCCCCTTTCCCCTTTCCACTGGTAGCCACTAATTTGATGTTATAGACTAAGGCTCTACTTTTGGTTGATTTGGTTCATTTGTTTGTTTTTTCTTTGTTTGGTAATCATATATTACCACATATGATGTCTGCCTTTCCCCCTCTGACTTATTTTAGTTCTCAGAATATGAGAATTAACACTATAAAACTCCTAGGATAAAACATGAGTAAACTATGCGACCTTGAGTTAGGTTTCTTAGCTACAACAACAAAATCATAGATGACAAAATGAAAAATAGATCTTTTGACATAATCAAAAATAATGTGCATCAAATGTCAATATGAGAAAGTAAAAAGGACCCAAAATGGGAAGACAGCTTATATCTGCTAAGGGACTTTATATAAATATATAAATAACTCTTACAACTCAACAATAAAAAGATAAATAATCTAATTGAAAAATGGGCCAAGGGTTTGACTGGGCATTTTTCAAAAAAAGATATACAGATAATAAGTACATGAAAAGATACTCAACATCATTAGGAAATCAAAATAAATAAAATCAAAACCACAGTGACATACCATTTTATATGCACTAGCATGGCCAAAACAAAAAAGACAATGTGTTGTGAGGGTATGGAGAAATTGGAATCTTCATATGTGGCTAACAGAGTTATAAATGATGGCAGCCACTTTTAGCAGTTCCCTAAAATGTTAAATGTAGAGTTATCATATGATAACTCAGCAATTATACCTCTAGATGTTTACCCAAGAGAATTGAAAACCTCTACCTATGCAAAACCTGCACATGAATACTTATAGCAATATTGTTATTATCAATAATACTCCAAAGTGGAAACACCCAAAAGTTCGTCTGCACTGAGTGGTTTAAAAAATGTCGTGTATCCATAAGATGAAATAGTATTCAACCTTAAAAAGGAATGAAGTGCTGGTATGTACTACAAAATAAATGATTTTTCAAAACATACTAAGTGAAAGAAGCCAGTAACAAAAGACCACATGCTGTGTAGTAATTCTATTTATGTAAAATGTTTAGAATTGGCAGATTCATAGACAGAAAATAGGTTAGTGGTTGCTAGGGGCTGTATGGGTTAGAAAGCCATGGGGAGTGACTGCTAATGATCCCCGTTTTCTTTTTGGGATGATGAAATGTTATAAAGTTTATTGTGTTTTTAGTTGCATAGTTCTGTGACTATACTAGAAACTAATTAATTGCATGATTTAAATTGATGAATTTTATGGTGTGTGAAATAATCTCAATAAAATTGTATAAAAGCACTTTGACTATAGAATAGAAAATATTATTTATTGTGTTAGTATGACAATAATTGTCTAGACTAGAAATTCTGCATTACTTAAAGAGGAAAAAACTCCAGAATTAGATTGCAGAAAATTCTTTTTAGATAATAGGTTTCTTGCTACATCTGAATATTAAGTAATGGAAAGACTAAGACTGGTTAAAGATCTTTCCCTTTGAGTACCATAACTGTTTAGAGATGCCAACAGCCAGCATCTTTCTAACTGTATAAGTCTATCAGAAACAATGCTTATAGCACATGCATAGTAATCATACATTATACATATTATATGCTGTGTGTATTATGCTAATACATTATACATATATGTTTATATACTATACATGAGTATTAGAAACTTGTACTAATTTGGACTCATTATTTCTGCCTCCTTTCCAATAAGTCTTCCCAAGGATTAAGTCTCTTAGCATATCTTTCATTTTTTTTTTCCCTGTTAATTGGCTGATGATTTCTATCTATAAAGCATTTCTTTTATATGGAATGAATTATTGAAATCATGTATTATTATAATTAAAAAAACAATTGGATCTTTTCTCTTAAACCTGTATCATCATGATTGGTTAGATTATCATTAATCTTGTCATTTTGTGGAAATTATAGATTAACAGTGCAATTGAGTAGAAATATGGAATTTATTGAAGTTAGAAATATTCTCTTGGGAGAAGATGGTGACCTGGTCTGAGCAAGAATCATATCCTGTGCATAGAACGACTAGGAATTCACTTATTTTTCATAAACAAGGAAAAGCAGTCATGAAGGCTATAGAGATGCAGCAGCAATCGTGACCACAAAATGTAGGTAACAATGTCAGGGTTAAGAGCTACACTGCAGATTCAGGATTTGGGATTCAGGCTGAGGCAGAGGGGCTGGAACTACAGGAAGAATCAGACCTCGGAGGAGTCATGAAAGCTGAAGAGGAGCCCGCCCATCGAGACTAGAAAACAGACGGGAGAAGTTTTTGGTGCATGGCAGAAGGAGGATCAGTGCCCTGGTGGCTTGAACAGGAGGCACGTGAGAAATTTATACTGGGTGCACAACCAAAAGGCAGCTAGGGGAATTCCCTATCCCCTACATCTCCCACCATATTGCCCCAGAGCTACAGGACCCACCCAAATGAAATCCCACCTCTAGACTAAAAAGGAAGAAGACAGTCACCCGAGGGAGAAACCATTAATGCTACCCACTAGCACCACCCTATTGGTGAGGTTGAAACTGCTGCCTGATTGCAGATTGTGAGTCAACCACAAGGTGGTTATTATATTTCAGAAGTGGGACACTTGGGGGTGACTCTATATCTCCCACAGAAACTCCAACCCCATAGACTGAGCTCTTGGACCCTAACAGGGGGCCAGTAAGAACAAATGTAGCTAGTGGTAACACCACAAAACTCAGGAAAGCCCAGTGTTCAGACCAAGACCAAGGCTTACTCAATTTAAGTCAACTCCCTACACAGGACCATCACTGCAGGGAAACCTAATCCACAGAAACATAAAAAGAATTGCAAACAGCAAAGGTACAGAGAAATATAAACGAAATGATGGATCCAATAAAAAAACCCAGGGGAAAATCTCAGTACAACAGACATATTCAAACTACCTGAGGATTAATTTAGGGCAAGGGTGATAAACATACTCTTAGAAATCAAGAGAACAATAGAGGAAAAATAAGAGAATAATAAAAAAGAGAGAGAAGAAAGGAAGCAAGATATCAAAGAAATGATGAGTATTATAGCCTAACTAAGGACTCAATAGAGGAACTCAAGAATAGAATGGATGAAGCCTCCAATAGAATCAGTGAACTTGAAGATAGGACAGAGGAATTCTCTCAAGCAAACCAGCGAAGAGATAAAAGAATGCAAAGTAATGAAGAGAGCATTAGAGACCCTATAGGATAACATCAAAAGGGATGACATTCATATCATAGGGGTCCCAGAAAGAGAGAGAAAAAAGGGGGCAGAAACTGTGTTTGAAGAAATAATAGCTGAGAATTTCCCTAACCTGAAGAATGAAGCAAGCCTCCAGACCTAGGAAACTCAGAGTTCCTAATAAAAGAAATTCAAACAGACCAACACCTAGACATACTATCATCAAAATGTCAAAATTACAAGATAAAGATTCTTAAAATCAGCCAGAAAAAAACGGGTCATATACAAATGTGTCCCCATAAGATTATCAATGGATTTCTCAACCGAGACTCTGCAGGCCAGAAGGTGATGCATGATATATCCACAGTGCTGAAAGAAAAGGATTTTCAACGTAGGATACTATGCTCTATGTAATGATCATTCAGAACTAAAGGAATGATGAAAAAATTTTAGGATAAGAAAAAGTTAAAGGAATGCGTCACTGCAAAACCAGTTCTACAAAAACTACTAAAGTGTATAAAAAAAACTACTAAAGTGTACTACTAAAGTATATAAAGTGTAAAGTGATACCACTTAAAAAGAATAAGACAGCAAATATAAAAAGTGGGGAGGAGGAGAAGAGAACAAAAATGTGGATCATTACAGTAAGTGTAAGACTAAATTGCTTTCACCATTCTGGAAAGCTGTATGGAGATTCCACAAACAACTGAGAATGGAAATTCCTTGTGATCCAGTTATTCCTGTACTGCGTATTTACCCTAAAAACACAACACTTGTTCATGAGTTATATGCACCTCCATGCTTATTGCAGCATTATTACAATTGCTAAGAGCTGGAATCTACTTAAATGCCCATCGAGAGATGAGTAGATAAAAAAGATATGGTATATATACAGAACGGAATACTATGCAGCCATTGAAAGGGAGAAATCCTGCCATTTGCAGCAACATGGATGGATTTGGAGAGAATTATTATTAGGGAGATAAGCCAGAGAAGAAAGAGAGACATTGTATGATAGCATTCATGTGATGTATACAGAGATAGAAAATAATGATATAAATTAAACAGTATTAGATCTTTTTTTAAAAAAAGAGAGAACTAATTAAAACAACAATAGGCACTTAGTGGGCTGGAGAAAGGCAAATCAAAGGTTGCAGAAGAGATGGGTAAGTCTGAAAATGACGTAAAGGGGATAATTGTAAAGTGAACAGGAAAAAAGGGAAATAGTGGTAAACCTATTGTGCTATATATACAGATGTAAATTTTCGATTATGCATACCTCAAACCAAGTTAATATTAAAATGCAATATTCCTTCATTAACATCAATTAAAAACAAAATTAAAACAAAACAGACTAATCTGTTTTTAAATAAAAATAGTAAATAAACATAGAATTCTTAATGCTAACTTCAGGGTTATGTCAGAATGCATCTCCAGGGAAAAATCAAAGAAGAAAACTAAAAGTTAAACCAATCAAAACATAACTACACCCAGTCCACCTAAGAAGAGAAGGAGAAGAACAAAGGGAATGTCTGTTACAAGATGAAAATGAATAGCTACTTATCAATAATCACCATAAATGTTAATGACTGAACTCACCAGACAAAGACACAGAGTGGTTGAATGGATTAAAAATATAACAAAACAAAAAGACAACTATTAACTGGGAGAAAATATTTGTGTTCCATTTATCAAACAAGAGCTTAATACACAAATTATACAAAGAACTCATGAAACTCGGTAACAGGATATTAGGCAATCCAATCAAAAAATAGGATGAGGACTTAGAGAAGATATATAGATGGCCAACAGGCACATGAAAAGATGTTCCTACTCATTGGCTATCAGGGAAATACAAACAACGAGGTATAACATATACCTGAGAGACTAGCTATTATCCGAAAGTCTGGAAACAACAAATGTTGGTGAGGATGTGGGGAAAAGGGAACACTTTTATACTGTTGATGAGAATGCAAATTGGTACAACTCCTGTGGAAAACACTACAGATTTCCTCAAAAAGTTGAATATGAAATCCCATATGATCCTGTTATCTCACTTCTGGTTGTTTACCCAAAGGATACAAAAATACTAATTTTGAGAGATTGATGCTCCCCCATGTTTATTACAGCCCTATGCGCAATAGCTATAAACTGGAAATTTAAGTGCTCAGCATGAGATGAATACTACACAGCCCTTAGAAGAGATGAAATCCTGTCATTTGAATAAACATGGATTGATCTAGAGGGGATTATGCTAAGTGAAAAAAGTCAAAAGAAGGAAGATAGATACTAGATGACCTCATTCATAGGTGGAATGAGAATAGACAAAGGAACAGATGAAACAAAACCAACTCTTGGACACTTGCAATAGAACTGAGATTACCAATAGGGCATGGGATGGGGTGGCAGAGCTCACCTGACAATGCTGAAAAACACTTGGTGACTAGGTGAAGGGCAGGCTGTGCTGACATTTATCTGAGGAATGGGGAAATTTCACATATAGAGAAATTACACATGAGTTTATTTTAATGTGTAAAATTGAAAAAAAATTTCCCTGGATTGAATAAAGAAAAACAATTCTAAAATACACTGTAAGGTATATTTTATTGTTCTTTAGTAAAGTTGTGGGGGGAATAAAGCTTAAATCCATATTTTTTAGGATTTTAGGAAGTTAGTATTTTGCTCTTTTTTTTTTTTTTTGTTATGCCTCAATTACTGTTCCTCCCCTCTCCAGTAAAATGTGGTCTTTAAAGTCTAACAACCTAATTTTATTATTTAAAAATATGATTTATAGTAGTTTAATTTGCAATTAACAACAATTGTTGTGATGTGTTTGGATTGCTTCTTTTATTTGCCATGTTTTAAGAAAGTCCTAATAAAGAGGTCATTTTACAGAAAATTTATGGAATAGGTTTTCATTTGAAAGAGATTTAAATGTTACCTCATAAATAGTGCTTTTCCTTTTTAATGAAATTTTTATAATTATCATTTTTAACAGTTGCACAACTTCATCGATAGTTGCACCATGAGGTACCGAAGCACAATACAAGACTTTTGGAAATGAGCTGAAAAAATTTCAGCCTACTCACTTGAAAGAGGTGAAAAGGCAGTCTCGATAGGTTAGAACCCAGGTATCTAATTCCTATTTCAGTGATCAGTCATGTTCAAGCATATCATTGCCTTGAATTACTTTGCATGCAGTTCTCAGGAACACATCTGTAGTATGGAATGCTGCATAATCACATTGTTCTTAGATATTGGTGGGGCAGTATATAAAAGGGGAACTTTACTAGTAAATCTGTTTTTGATGCAGTGTATCAAACTTTTAGTGTCAGGGAGAAGAGTTGGAGGAGAGAGCAACTTGAAATTTTCTATACTTAAGAGTGAAACCAAAATGGGGGGAAAAGATATAATCAGAACCCTCCACCATACTATTTCAGCACAGCATATAATTCTCAGTTCAAAAAAAATTTTTTTTAAGAGAAAGCATTTTAAGATAACATCTCCATGAGCTATTTCCGTGAAAAGTCACTGAAGCTTTGACTTCCCCTGAGAAATTGCTTTGTGATGGTGGATGCTGTTAAGAGTTTGTCTCTAGTAGGCAGCTTGGTCATTGGGGTGTGTGAATGAGCTCATTTGAAATCTGAATAGTTAAAGAAAGCCCACTGTGGGGCAAGGCTGAATTAGAGTCTTCATGGTAATGCATATTTGCCACAGGAGGAAGCCCTGGTGTAACCAAGCAAACTTGCTATGAGCTGTTTTAAAGCTTGTTTAGTTGTCTGACTGTTTTTGAGAACTGACATTGCCATTATAATCTTGAGAAAACTGCAGTCTTCTATGGATCAGTCCATTGATGAAGCTATAAATGACCTTCATTTTTGACCGAATCTTAGGATCTTAGGGAATATGAAGCAGAGTACATCAGTGTTTGATTTTCTTTCTTTTTTTTTTTTTTTTTTTTTGTCAGAAACTGTAAAAAGAAACTTGAAGCATATCCAAATGATAGCTTCAGGCTTCTGTTTCTTAGACATGTTCTTGCTGCTTTGTTGGAGTGACTCAGAGAGGGTGGTTGGCATTGACATTCAAATGAGTGTATCAGATATCTCTCTGGACTGCAGAGTTTCTTTATCTGATATTGCCACAACAAGCAGCTCAGAGGTATTTGTCCATATCACTATAGTTCTTTTATATTCTGACCATTGAATGAAAGGAACCGACAACTAAGACTTTTCTTTGAAAAGGAGAAGTCCATTATCAGAATCTTTGAACTGCCAAAGAGTGAGTACATTCTCCTTGGATAAAGCACCACAATAGTGGAAGGAAGTAAAGACAGCCTGATAAATTTCCCTGTGTGCAAGCAACCTATTGTTGTCTTTATTAAAAATATGCCTCTGAGCAGGTGGTACTCTTCTGAGTGATACCTCCCAGAGCCAACTTGAAAAAAATCACTGGACACTTCCCATGCCCCTAAAACAGCTTAGGCTGTCTTAAGAAATAAAAAAGAGATCAAATTGCTATGTCGAAAGTGCTTTCCATGGGTTGAACAAATTATTCTCAAATTTTAAACTTAAAACTTTGGCAATTAAATTAATAAAGATAAGGTTGACATCAACACATGCATTCTGCTTGTTCTTTGTAGTCTGCATACCTCCCAGAGAGGGCTGTGACCCATATTCCATATGCATTCAAGACTTTCACTAGATAAGAATGACATACACTTATTACTGCATACTAATTAAAGCAGAAAGTGACATTTCAAAGTAATGATGCTCTCTAGTGTCTCAATGTAAAATACTCCCTGGTCTATTTTTAATGACCTGGTATGCTATTTATGTTTAAAATATTATTTTGTTATGAACTTGTATTTTTGTTATTGTCGATGATGTTGATAACTGACAGGGTAGAGCATTCTTCTAGCTGAATAAGGAAGGAGACTGTGAAGCCTACCACAGACTTTGGACTTTGATTGTAGTTGCATCCAGGGTGCATCCATGCATTCTTGCCTTGATTCAACATTTGGGTTGCATGTTTTCTACTTGCCAACCTCTGTGCTAGGTGATAGGGATACATGGGTTACTAGGACAGAGATGTTTCTTGCCCTTGAGCTTTCTCCCTCCTTTTGATTATGATCATAGTTGTCCATTATATTTTATTTTTTGCTTTCTCAGTAGCAGCAGAGAGGATGACACATACACACACACACACGTATTAAGAATAGCTGAAGAAAGAAAGTGTCTCCTTACCTAAATAGACTTTTCCTGACACTTGTGTCTTGTTTGTCAGTTAAATTTGGAATACAAATTCAGTGACCTAAAACTGTATTTCATGTTCTATTTCTCTGCCTGGTATACTGTTGTTGCTTTCAGAATGCTCATTCTCTTCTTCACCCTCTCACCACCCCACTCTCTAATAATACTAGCACTGAGCTGGAAGATGATAGTGTTTACATCATGAATCAATAATAATTTTAAATGCCAATGAGCCTTGTGTTTTGGGCCCTGTTGTGAAAATTTACAAACGAAGTCAGCTGTCATTGGCTACAATAATATACAGGGAGAAGAGTCCCTTTGTATCATTTGATACTTTCTGATCATTTGTATCATTGATTACTTTCTGATGGCTTTAAACCCCAGACATAGTCTAGAGGTGGAAGATTCCTCAGGTCTCATCCATTTTTAAAGAGAAGAAGTGTGCCCTTTCTCTGTTAAAAGAAATTATGTGGAGTTTCTCAAGATCAGGGTTTGAGCATAATGAAAAGTGCAATTTCCAAGAGGAAGATAAAATTTGTATCAGAAGAACAAAAACAGGAAAGATAAAGAAAAGGATGCTTTTTTTTTGTGTTCCACTTGCTTATTTCCTATTTACTTATCTTCCTTGAAGTAAAAGCAGACAGTTCATTATTTTGGACATTGTAGTCATCATTATCATTATAGCTTGGTTTTTTTTAAGCATAGAAATTCCATCAAATAGGTACGGCTATTATTCAGATTCACTTAGAGTATATAGGCAACTTACACAAAGTCACAGATTGGTAAATGACTTATTTAGAACTCCCACCCAGAGCTAGATGTTCCCAAAGTGGTCTTGACTACTACCCTCTGGTACTTATGTCTTTTATTCTTTTTCATACCCTTTCTTGTACAAACAGCTGTTAAAAGTCTTTAACCTCATAGGTGGTGATGAGTTAAATATTAAGTCTGTTTTTAATATGAGTGAACATTGTCATTTTCTGAATATTTTTAGGTGAACTTTCTAAAAGCAAATTTTGGTCCTTCTATTAATGATGCTCAGTGATAGTAACTGATTTTAGACTGTTCTTGCTTTTCAATTCCACTTAAAATAACAGTATTCCTTAGAATGGTGTGTACCATAAACCTTACTTGGATAATTATAATGCCATGCACACATGAGCCAGGATTCATCATTTGAAAATGAGATTGCTCTTCATGCTACAGCAACATTTATTGAAGCATCTATTATATGCATACCCTGCCATTCAAATTCTTAAAAGATATGCTGACTTTTTATTTTTCCTATCTGCCTCTAGAAAGGAATGGGCATAGTTACTAGTGTATTTTGCTTATCACTAAGAGCTAAAAGTTTGAAGGCAGATTAATTTTATCAAAGAGAGTGATGATGAGATCTTGCTATTCATTCTGAAATTGATTTCTCTACACCCTAGAAATGGTGATTTAAAGTCTTCATTCAAATAGTTGTTGTTTGACTGTTTACCAGACACTCCTTATGTGACCTTGGGCTGTGGCACTCAAGTTTTTGATTTGTAAGGTAGTGCGTATATGTGAAATAATATTGATTGTAAGGCACTTTAATGTCTGATACCCAGGAAGAGCTGCAAAAATGTGATGGAACTTTTGATGGTGAAAGAAGTAAACCATCACACTACTTCATTTCTTCAAATTGCCAAAAGTCCTTTACACTGTCCACTGGACCCCACTACCACTTTTTCTCCTACTCCCACATCTCCTTCACCTTCCCTGCTGGTAACCTCAATTCTATTGTCTGTGTCCAAAGTTGGTTTTTGTTTTGTCTGTTTGTTTGTTTTGTTTCTTTATATTCCATTTTTGAATGAGATCATCCGCTATCAAATTAAATCTTACAAGGAAGTTAAATATATGAATCTGATTAGTGGGTCGGGTACAGAGCCTGCCTTACTCAGCATTGCCATGGGGCAGCAGTGCTCAAATGTGTCCACATAAATAGTTCAGAGATGAAGAATCTTGGTTTGAAATTAGGGAAAGCAAGTGACAGCAGACCAGTGGCAAGGTAGAGAAAACACCATGGGCAAGAAGCTACCCTATTTGAGTTTAATTAGAGCTTTGCTGCTGTCAGCTTGTGTGATCTTAGGCAACAGTTTTAACCTTTCTGAGCCTGTTTCCTCTCTTATAAAATCATAATAGCTATATCCACCCACCAGGCTGTTATGAGAACTGAGTGAGATTATGTGGTGTGAAGGTACTTCGAAGATGTGCTAGCCTGTAAATCTTGTTTTTGTTTAAGAAGATTATACTAGATTAAAAATAAATTTGATATAGAGTTGCAAATGGGACTTTATGGACTAGGTTAGTGCTTAACACTGTGACAATTTTGTTTTTATTTAAAAAATGCAATTCCCCTAGCTGATCTCATTTACTTGGAAATTCTAGAAGCAGCAACATAACATTTTGTAGTTAAATGGTTAATTTTCTTTGTAGATCTTTTCTCTTTTGGTTATTGGATGCTATGCCTGCATTCTTTAAATCCTGGCAGTGAGGCGGAAGCCCTTGTGTGACAATGCATTTAGTGTGGTATAAATCTACCTAACTAGCAGCTGGATGGGAGCTGATGAGGTTCGGCCCCAGAGCTGAGCCACATTAGCCAAGTTAGAAGGATATGCCGACTTCAACTTCAAGCCATGGGGCTCAGCAGCAAACTGCAGGGAAGTGATAGAAGCCTATGGTGTGGCCTGTTGTGCCACTGTCATTCTTGTCAGTGTCACCATCATCACCATTAAGCCTTTATTAAGTGCCAGCATTTGGAGCTCCCTTAGGTACCATTGCAGGCAGATAGGCAGCTGTGTGTATTACATAAAGTCATGTGCAGGACTATGAGGCAAGGGCCTCAATTAATCTAAGCAGGCCCACAAGCGTGACTGCCTGGCCTGATGAGGAATAGTTGATAGCTGTAGTAGACATTTGCTTGTAGTGTCAGCTTAGCCTGTGGTTTCTCTCTCTGAGAACTGCCCCCAACTCTCACTTTCAAAGGTAGCCCTGGTGGTCATGTTTGTACAGTGTAATTTGACTCCCATGGTCATGCCAGTGTGGGTTGAGGCTGTACAGCTTACTCAACTGGGCCAGTCAGATTGTCTTTCTCAGAAGTCGGAATTCTGACTAAGACAGATTTGTAGATGAAATCAGTAGATAGGTAAACTTGGGAACTTTGGGAAGCCTTGTCTTAGATTAATTCAGTAATCCTCATAATAGCCCTTATGATATAGACCCTCTTCTTATTCCCATTTTAAAGAGGAAACTGAGTCACAGAGAGGTTAAGTCAATTTACCCAAGGTCATACAGTTTTATAGTGGCAGATCCAGGTAGCAGGAGCTGATCATTCTTGGGCTACTATACAAATGTCTTTCTGAGAAAGAGAATGGAATATAGTAGTCTAGTGGAGTGATTCAGGTTAGATGACTCTGTGATTCTAGGGGTGTGCATGTAAGGAAGGTAAGATTGACTCAGTACATAGATGCCCTTGAAGCTGCAGGCTTTCTGACTCTAGGGTCCAGACCTTACTGACTGCACTTTTTACCACTGGGCTCTGAGAAGTATCTCTGTATCCTTATAAATAAATCCCTCTTTTTTAGCAGAGTTGTTTGAATTAATGTCTATTACTTGCAACTAAAAGAGTCTTGACTAAGTGACTATACATCACAGTTTGTTAAAAAAGACATTGGCTCATCCATTGGCCTCTCTATCCCCAGGCATCTTTACATTAGTTGTAGATAGCAGCTAGGCTAGTGGAGGAAAAAAGGCCAGTAAACCATTGATTGGAGCAAAGTGTGACAAGCCCTCTGAGAGAGGTAAACATAAGTTTCTATAGAAACACCGAAGTGTAACAGAATAAATGAGACAGGGATAGGGTGTGGGGCATGAGAGATGACTTCTTAAGAGAGGAGATATTAGAGTTGTTTTGAAAAATGAGGAGAACTTGGCTATATGAAGAACAGAAGGGAGGAAGGATATTGCGTATAGTGAGAATAAGTATGTGCAAAAAAAGAGAAGGGGGAACCTATGATGTATTTTGTAAGGGCATCAGTTAATTGTGGTGGAGAAGAAGGAAGAAGGATTTGCCACAGGAGATTGTGGCTGGATTTTAAAGAGGCTCAGTGCTAAGATACTGTGTTTTAAAAAAAAAAGAAAAAAAAGGAATCTACTGTTTCACTCACTACGAGGTGTCTTCTATCCCTTCAAGAGAAAACATTTGTAGATTTTGAAATGGATAAGATGACATTCTGACAAATTAATGACAATTTTAGAAAAAGCAAAAAAAAAAAAAAAAAAAACAACCAAAAATCAGATGCTGAATCCTCATACCTAACTTTGCTCTTAAATTTTGCACATTATCTTCTACTTGTCCTCAAATATGTCTACTTTTGTGCATGATTACAATTCATCTATGTATAATTTTCAATTCCTTGTTTATCAGGAATTTTCTTTGTTGTCTTTTCCTAACTGCATGAGAAAGACACACATTTTCCTGAGTATCTAAACTGAATCAGGCAATGTGTTAGGTTTTGGTGAAGATGTTTGACCTGAAGATTACTGCTTTTGAGCAACTCAGGATCTGGTATAATAATTCTGGTGAAGAATTTGGCCAAATGTATTTTGTAGTATGTGGTTTTAATATATTACTGTATGAAAAAATGTATTCAGTTTTTGAGGTTTGATTTCTAATCCCTGTTGTTTGTACTCCCTGCCTGCTGTCCCCAACACCATCATAAATGCTTTATGCCTGACAAATGGCCATGTTCTTTCATGCTTCTTGTGGTCATGTACTACTTTCCTGTTGTCTTTTTCATATGGTATATTCCAGGTACTCTGAAAGCTATTTAATGGTTAACTATAAACAGTTTTCAAATCAAGCTCTTGAGCCGAGTTAATTTGATTATGAAACATTATCTTGATTGTGGCAAGTGTCCAGTTGCTACTTATTTATTTTTTTGATGATATAGGCCCCACAGCCTAAGCTAATTATAGTTCAGCTCTGTTCCAGGGAGAGTGGTATTGCTTAACCAGCCTCCCCCAGCCAGACCTCTGTATATTGTTGATTCTATCACATCTGCTTTCCTTTCCTCTGTCCTTCTGTGGCTATTGTGTACATCATTCTCCCTACCCCACTGCTCTTGTGTTAAATAGGGATCATTGACCAAAATTCCCTCTTAAATTTTGCCTTCTACTTCCAGCATTACCATGAGCCTCCATATTAAAGATGCAGATAATTTTGCAATCAAATTTTAGTTTTCCGCTTTATGATCCTTTTTTGGTAACTCAATTTAGCCTGTGGCTTGGGTGATATTTTGTTGTTGGTTTTTGTTTCAGTATCTATATTCAAAAGTCTCTATTTTCTTTGTTCCTAGTTTTACATGTTTTTATAAAAGACATTGATCATTTGGTATAGATTTTTAAGAATTTATTACATTTATTACAGAGTCTGTTAATGCTTTATTTTCCATGTAATGAAGAAATGGACAGGGAAGTTAAGTTAACCGTATTCTCAGGAAATCATACTATTTTTACCCTCTGTGTGTTCAGGCATAAGTATACAATTGTGGTTTATTGAAATACATACTTAAAATGAAACAGGTTGTTACTATATAGATCTTAAAAAGTTTCTTCACCTCAGTCTCCTCCTTTGTAAAATGGGAACAATAAATAGTTCTTACTATATATGGTTGCAGGGATAATTCATTGATGCTGCTGTAAAGTGCTTAGCATACAATAAATGCTCAATAAATATCAATGGTTAATATCATGGTCCTTTCCTAGAGGAGTTCAAAGCTTTTTTTCTTTTCTTTTTTTGTTTATTGAATTAACTTTGATTTACAAAATAATGTAACCCACAGGTACAGGTCCACCATTCACCAAATATATGGCAACATACCATGCTTGCCATCAAATTACTAAAAGTGGTCCACCACTGTCCATTGGACCCATACCAGCATTTGCTCCTGTCCCCCATACTCTTTCCCACTGGCAACCTCAATTTTATTGTCAATGCCCAAGGGTTGGTTTTTGTTCTGCTTGTTCACTTTGTTTCTTTATATTCCACATATGTGTGAGATTATCAGTATTTGTGTTTCTACTTCTGATTTACTTCACTTGAGCTTCTAGTTTCATCTATGTCAGAAATTTGGCTTAGCTATTTTTAAAAATCTATTTGGCTACTCTATTCCTTTTGATTGGTAATTCCAGTCCATTAATATTTAGGGTGATGATTGATACACAACTGTTTATTGCCATTTTCTAATGTCTTTCTGTGACTTGTTACAGAGAGTACCTTTCTTTTCCTATTCTTAGGTGTTTTGAAAGCACTTATATTGTATTTGGTTCCCCTTTTCATTTCCTTCTTTGTTTTTTTCTATGGATTTATGTTTTGAGGTTACTCTGGGGTTTATATAAAAGTTTCTATGCTTATAATCTGTTTTAACTAGAAAGCAAGTTAGTCTTGAGCTCATTCTAACAGTCCACATTTTTACTATCTTCCTCTCCATATTGTATAGTTTTGATGTCTTATTGCTTGGGGTTTCTTTTCATTTTATAGAACTTCTTTTAGTATTTCTTAGAAGAATAGTTTCATGGTTATGAATTCCTTTAACTTTTTTTTTTGTCTGTAAAACTCTTTATCATCTCTTCAATTCTAAGTCATAATCTATCAGGGTAGAGTACCCTTGGTCGGAAGTTCTTTCTTTTACACTTAGAGTATATCATGCCATTCCCTTCTGGCCTATAAAGTTACCGCTGAGAAATCTGTATTATGGTGACTCCTTTGTATGTAACTCATTTTTCTCTAGCTGCTTAAGATTTTCTTTTTCTTCTATATTTTTTTATAATTTTAATGACAATGAATCTTATTATCTGTTTGGGTGTCTTTTGTTTGGAACTCTGAGCTTCTTGGAGCTGGAGGTCTGTTTCTTTCCTCATCTTAGAGAAATTCTGTTATTATTTCTTCAAATGTGCTTTTTACCTCCTCTTTCTCGTCTCTTTTTGAGAACCCTGTGATGCAATTATTGTTCCTCTTGATGTTATCCCATAGGTCTCATATGCTCTTTGTTTCTTTTAATTATTTTTATTCTAGTTACTGGTCTGCTTGGTACATGCCACTGCCCTGTCTTCTAGTTTGTTAATTCTGTTGGAGGCATTTTCCAGCCTACTTTTGAACCCCTCTAGTCTGTTTTTTAACTCACTAATTGTGTTCTTTAGCTCCATGAATTCCGTTAGGAAATGCTTATTTTTTTTTTTTGATCTTGCTGAAGTTCTCTTTTTGTTCCTCCATTGTTTTCCTGATTTCTGTACCATTAAAACTGTTGCTTTAAAGTCTAAGTAGTTTAGTTAATTCTGTTCTGTTCAGGTTTTGCTCGGGTTTTGTTTTGGTTCATCATTTTGTATATACTTATCTCTTCTTCTTCTTTTTTTTGGCATTCTGTGTTTTGTTTCTTTGTCTTTTTTTTATTGTATTTTTACCTATGAGCTAGGCTTCCCTGGTATAATGGACTTCTGGTAGGGTATCAACTGTATAGGCCTGGGTATTGGTCTGCAATGCTGCACTTCCTTTTGTTTTATAATATCTGTATTTGTCAGAATTGTTGAATCTCTAGAGCTTATCTTATATTGAGGCCTAAGAGTCCAGCCTACAGGGTTGGAGTTGGAGTAGTGAATGTAGAAGTTTCCTTAAATCATAGGCATGAACTGCAAAGCACAAGGAAAGGTATCCAAAAGTTCTGGGCCCAGTCCACAAGTGGGTTACAGTACCAAGAGAGGTCATAGGAGAGAGAGAACCAGAAACAGGTAATAGTGAAGCACAATCCCCTCTGAAAATCCCTCAGTCCTTTGGAATAGTAACAGTCCCAGCTGATGACAGTAAACAAGCCCTGGCTCCTGGGGGTGGAGGTTCTAGGAAGTACCAAGCAAATAGCAAAACTGTTTAACATTAACCCAGGCTGGAAAAAATTGCAGTTTTCATGGAGTCCTTCCAATTCTATTGGAGAATGGAATGCTCCTTGCTAAAAACCATTCACTTATCTACACTGACACTGCAGTTCTGCCTTTCTGTCTCCAGCAGCCTGCAGAAAGGTTCTGCAAAAATATGCTAATGACAGAGGACGTGGGCATTCCCTCTGGTACCTTTGCAAGGTGTCAGTCTGCAGTGTTTGCACTGCACAGAAGCAGCATATTGGTTCACAAGGTGGCTATAGCTCTTCCACCTCATGCTGAGGTTTTTGGTTCATCAACTGAAAAACACTTTCCAGAAATGGAGATATGCTAATGCAGCAGGCCATTCAGCTCTGGGCAGAGTTTTTGAATCACTGGTCTCTCCCTGTGGCCCCAGGTTCTCAGAACAATGCTGCAAACACCAAGACAGATCATTTTCTCCTATTTTCTATGAAGGTGTGTGTCCTTTCTCTTTGTGGAGATGCTGGTCCTAGTTCCTTTTCAAAGGCCATAGTTGCTAAATGGGTGTATTTTATTTTGCTGTGGGGAGGAGGTGCTTGAGATCTTAACAGTCCACTATTTTGGAACTGGAATCCAAAACCTTCTTTATGATCTTAACTTTGAGCTGCTAATAAGTTCCTAATTTGTTCTTTATAAGAAGGCCAAAAGCTTTACAGTTTTACACCTTAGCATTTTTTTCCCTAAGTGACATTCTACTGTGTTAATCCCTTCCTTCCTTACACAGCCTGGTTGAATGATTAGTCATTTGTATTTTTCGTTCTCACCCATACCACTTTTGTGAGAAATTCCCCTGGTGGCTATTGTCACAGCCCTTTGTTTCTGATTTCATCTGCAACTATCATGGCTATTTTATCCAAGTCAGTTTCCTGCCTCTATCACCTCTGTAACCCACAACTCTACCTTGCTTTTTGTTTTTCTTTTCAGGACCATCTTTCATGCGGCAAACCTCCATGACCTGGGCCAAAGTAGAGCCTGGAACTATGGAGGAATAAAAGTCCTCAGGTCATTTGGACGTGTGAATAAATGCTCCTGATTCCCATTCTTCAGATGCATAATTCTAGATGCACACTGTATACTTCTTTGGAGGTCCTGGACAAATCAAGTCCCTTATTCTCAGAGGCAAGCCTGATGATATACCCTTATCTTAGCTTTTACTCTTTTCCTGTCTTGCTTTTCATTCCCTTATACCTGTGTCTTGGAATGATCTTCCAAGTAAACTCCTGTTTCTAAGCCCCTCTCTCAGACTGCTTTCAAGGGAACTTGATAGCTCTTAAATTTCTGGCTTCCTTGATATTTCTAGACCTTTCCCATGTAATCTTTAGCTTTATGTCATTTTTCCTTTTCTAGTGCAGAGAAGAGGAATGAGCTGTCTCATCATTTTCAAGGCTAGACTCTTCTTTGATCTTGCTCCTATCTTTTCTTAAATCCTTGAGGTTCATAGACCATCATATCTTGTTTACTGCTTTACCTTCAATGTAAAGTGTTTGACTCATTGTAGAAGCTTAACAACTACTTAATAAGTATCTCTGAAAAAATGAATTGTTACCTTTATTTTGTGTATTTTTGTCTCACTTTCACACATGTTGCCTTCATCACTGGTTGTTATTTTACTCTTTCTTTAGAAGTCAGGAGGTTGTTTGCTTTGGAAGTAGAAATTATTGCCTGAATCACAGAGCCTACCTAATAAGGCCTACTAATCAACTCTTAGTTCTTTGGCAATATTGGACATTACTGAACATTTTCTTTCTTGAACTCTACCTTGCTTAGTCTGTTGAAATACAAGTCTCTGCTGGTTCTTCTCATGGCTCTTAGATTTTTTCTTAATATTTTGCTTGTTTAATTAATTTTACATTTGGATTTTGCCAGGGTTCCATTTTTCATCCTTTTCATTTCTATATATGCAACCCCTATCAAGCAGTCACTCTCATTCCTTCAAACTATGTAGATGATTACTAAATCTATAATCTCAAGGTTGCCTCCCCTGAGTTCATAAATGTAGAAATCTCCATGTGGAATTCCTGTAGATATTTCCAGCCTATGTTCAAGCTCGGGTTTATTTTATTCTCCCCATTTTAACGTCTTCTTCCTTTTAAAATGTATCTCTTTTTTCAATGCTTCTTAGTTAATAGTCTCACCATTTACCTGGTTTAAAAATCTTGTGTGTGATCTTTATGTTTGTCAACTATTGTTTTTAAGAAATTACTTCTGAGTTCCTGCTGTGAGTCCGACTCTCTACTAGGTAGAGGGGGGATATATGACAACAAAGTAGACTCTCAAGAGCCTCATAGTCTCGTAACAGATACAGAAATGAATCAGATTAATCACACAAATATAGTGTTATAAACTGAGGTGGGTGCTATGGAAGAAATGTCCAATGTGCTTAGAGAGCATGTCACAATGAGCCCTAATATTTTTCTAGGGTTTGCATAGTTTCCTTTAGAAGAGTGGCATTTGATCTGAGAAAAGGATTAATAGTAATTAAGAGAGCAGAATTCTTCCATTTTTATCACTATGCATTATAATCATCGAGTTCCATTTGTTTTACCTGTGGAATAACTCTACTCTGTTTTTCTGTTTTTTGTTCTCATTCTGGACCATTGCAATTTCTGACTCCTCCCTTCCTCCATCCATTCATTAATTTTTACATTTCTTTTTCCAAATATAGCTCTGACCATATGCTTTTAGCTTAAAACCATTTGTAGCCCCTAGTGCTTCTAGCTAAAATTCCAACTCCCTAGCATGGGGACTTCAAAGACTTTTAAAATTTTGCCTCTGACCTTTGTTTCTGTCCTCATCTACTGCTGGTCCACAGCACATTCCCTATTCTGTGACCACTACAGAGTCTGCAGTTTGCTAGAGACACCATGTCCACATAGGCTTTGGTGCCATGGTTCATTCAGTTATCAGCTTTGAGTTCTTCTATCATTCTTTGGCACACTCAGCTCCTAGTCATCCTGTTAGACTCTACATAAATGTCACAGCCTTCATAAAACTCCTTTGGCTTCTAGTATGTGTCCTCGTATTTGTATTTGCACATTTTTCTCATTATATTAATTAACTTAGTAGTCTAGAATATATGTTTCTCTGGGATCAAGATTGTGCTCTGCTCATATGTCTTTTCCCAGGTCTTGAAATATAGCAGGTGTTCATCAAATATTTATAATTGAATTGTCCATATGAACAAGGAGGCAAAGACATAGGAGAATGGGAGGCAAGCTGAAAGAAAAAAGCCAGATTTTTCAATTTTATGAACTGGTGATCCCAAGCAAAGCTTGATCAAGACATGTAGGTGACCCAAGAGGATGAATAGTTTAGTATACCTTCAGCAATTAAGTGAAATAACAGATCTGAATAGCAATGCTCCAGATGATGAGATTATAGTGTCCTGTTCTCCACATCCAACTCAGCAAAAAGTGGTTATCGGCCAACCTTAAATGAAGGTATTATATGACCTTGTTTTGTTTCAGAGCATGCTATCCCTGCTTCCACCTTTTTTGTCTCATCAAAGTATTTCTTACAATTAAACACACTAGCATTGAAGATGTTCTGAAAAATGCTGTTTCTTCATTGTGCTACTTTTCTAGCTATATTTTAATACCTCTTTTAGATTAGTATTCTCGGTAGTGACTGGCCAGTCTTCCTGTTAATCTTGCTCTGATACCAAGGAAGACTGGGCTATGTAACATATAAATGATTTCTTTTCAGGCTTGGCTTATATCCATTTAAGAAAGAAGCTTGTGTTTTATTTCAAAAGTATCACATGTTACTGTGAGTACTTGGCAGAGTAAGGCTTATGTTTTGTTCATAGTTCTTAAAAATGGTAGTGAGCAAGGTCAAGAGTGAGCTGCTACACTTCAGCTTGCCAAGATGGCTTGGAGCCTGGATCGCCTTGAAGATCCAGTGCTCAGCCATGTCATTCTCTCTTGAGCAAGGCTGGAAGAGTGTTGAGTGTTACCTTTTAGGGTAACCTTTCACAAGCTAGGCTGCTTACGGTTTTCGCTTGAGTGTGTCTGTAAGGGAGGTAAGTTATAAATAATGACCCAAAATGGATACTATAGGAATGCCTTTTGGTCCATTTGACTTTGTTTCTGAAGTGACAACTAAATGTCCACTAAAAATGCAATCGACAGTAGTTGCTAAGGAACAGGGATATGGAACAGAAAAAAGATTAGTTAAGCTTTCCAGAGTACTTTCTGCATCAGGCACTATGTAGATGCTGGGGGAACAAAGGGTGATAAGACATGGTCCCTGTCCTTGAGGAGGTATATTTTTTTATTTGTTTACTTAAGTTCTTCCTACTTCTTAGGCTTAGCAGAAATGCCAGTTTGGACTGGTCATGTGAAAAACACAGATTTATGTACTGAATCTACTGTTTCATGAGAACTTTAATTACTTTAAGCCTATGTGTTTTGTAAAATGCTTTCAAATATATTATCTCGTTTGTGTCTCAAACAGGACCAGCATCACTATTTATATTTTAATGGAGAAAATCATGGCACCAAGAGTTTTGAGTGTCTCATTCTAGATCTCCAAGTTTGTCACAACTTTCTTTGATTCTTGCTCTTTCTTTCTTCCTTACTCATCTATCTTGCTGCCACAATCTATTATAAATTTAGATTTTTACATAACCATAACTCTTATGTATTTCAAACTCACCTTTATTCATGACCCCTCTGCCCTATCTAGCTCTCCTATTAGGTGTTAAATGTATGTGAGAGTGCTCCCATGTTGTGTTTCATTTCTGCCATCCTAACTACGGCTTTCTTAATTTTGTCCAACTTTTTTTGAGAGACAAAGAAACTTAACACATGTGCTTTTCTAGTCTTAACTGTTTTTGCATTTTCCCTGACTCCTATGAACAATGATAAAGGGAATGACTAAAGTGCATACAATTTCTTTATTCATTTGTGCCTTGTTTGGAGGTGTGCTGTGTATTGAGAATTGTTGGATCTGTGGGGAAATTGTGTGAGAGCAGAACTAAGAATTTTATATGAAAGGTCTTAGATCTTAGTTTAGGAAGTTTAGCATGGAATAGCAGGATTTAGGAATAACACAACGCATGGAGTTATAGAAGTGACAGAAGCAGGTCCTTTCTTGCAAAGAGAGAAGCTTTCCTGAAACTTATTTTGCTAGAAGTAATTTCTTCCTTCTCTGCCATCCTCTAGCATTTCTTTGTACCTTTCTTATGACTTGCATTGCTTCTAATATTGTGTTTTATTATTATTTTTTTGTCTCTTTTTAGACGGAATTTTTTTTGTTTTGTTTTGTTTTGTTTTTAGGACATGAGTATCATCTGATGTGCTTTGACAATTTATGACACCTCTGCATAGAGCCTAGGCTGTACTGATTAACAAATGCATGTTTCTGGGATTTCTAGACACTTAACGCTTTCTCCTTTATTCAGTACTGCTTTATTTGAATATTTTACTTTAAATGTATATTAATATGCAATCAGGAAAAAATATAAAATTTTATAAATGATTAAATGGATATGTGAATTATTAAGAATTCAAAGCTGCTATGCAAATTCAGAAGCAAGATATCACTGAACATCTAAAGCACTGGTTTTCCAAGAAGTATAACATTTTTCATGCTTACTACACTAATTACTTTTACAGAACCTTGATGAAATGGAGCAGCATAAGCATGTAGTACCTGAGATACCCAAAATTAGAGTTATTCACCTTTGGACTATGCAGGTTTTGTAAGAAAGATCTTAGTTTAGGATTTTTCCAGGTGTTCACAAATGATCTTAAGCTAGCAAAGAGGTTGTTACTAAACAATCGCTATAAAAAGATGAATTCAGGATTTCTGTTTGTCTACATATCCAGAGTGGCGCCAGTTCATCAGGGGAATTCGGCACTTTCATTCCTGAGCTCAAACGCTCTCTGAAGTTCTCATCCATTTGAGATCCTTCATGTCCGTGAAGTCCATCACCAACCATTTTTATGTTCTTGTTATTCCAGTTTGTATGGAGTCAGAACAGAAACCAGTCTTGAAAAGAACATACCTGTGTTTAGATGCTGCAAGTCACCTTCTAAATTTCTTACTGCTAACAAATAGAAGAATTTCATTATTGGCTGCTTCTTGCTAAAGGATCACATGGTTTTTACTGTTTGCCTCTCTCTGAATCTGAGTTTAGGGATTCCCACAGAAGAACACACAAAACATTTTAAGCAAACATCAAGCAAGTAGATGCTTTCTAATATCAATACTTTGATTGTAGGATGCCATAGTCTTTTTGAACTCAAGGATGTTGTTCATTCACGATTATTGAGGGCTAAGGGACTTTGATGGAATTGCAGAACAGCTTGTGTAGTACAACATATTCAGCAATACCTCACTTGACTTCCTTGCATTTTTACCTTCGTATTTATGTGGGTAACAGTTATTGGAGCTCAGCATTCTTCCTGAGAAAAATATTTCAAGTAGGAAGCATGTATACTTAGACATATGTCAGTAAACCGTTTGAATGACTTTCAAGTTGGACATTGGAGAGGAAGAAAAACAGGTAGTAGATAACCTTGAATCTTCCAGAATAAACATCGACAATTTAATGAAAAAAACCCAACTAAAACCTCATTTTTTCACAAGATAAGTGTTTCCCTTTTGAGAACCTGTGGAGTTTATTATTCTTTTCAATCTTATGTCAGTTAAAATTCCAGTAGTAGCAGGGTTTGAAATCAACAAACTAAGAAGTCCTCAAATGACAGATACTAACTACTGTTTTGTGATAATCAATTCTTTGGTATACAAAGAGAACAATTATCTAGAACAGCCTACTTATAACCCATGTGAGTGGGACAGCCTCATGAAGAAAATGTACCTGATACAAAAATTGGAAACTAATTTCATCTTTGGAGAATCTATCACCTGTAAATAAATGCAAGTTAGATTAAGAAAAATAAGGGGAAAATGCTCACCTTTATTGAATCTACTTTTTGCCTTGAATTGTGCTAAATTATATAACTTGACCATCCAGACATGTTTAAGAGAAACTTGATTTTATCTTTCATTATAATTGAGGAAATAAAGGATTTGGGCTTTTAAAATAATGCAACTGGTTATACAGCAAGATATTGCTAGAACTCGCATTAGAATTATGACTGCTTCACTCTGGAGTTGTAGTTTTTCCAACTATACTATCCTCTGGGAATATTTAACAATTAGGTCATATATTTTATATTTTATATATGACCTAATTGAATAGGTATATAGAATATATATTTTTCAGCTGGCATTTATTTCTTATTATTTTCTGATTATCATCTATTTTGTCTATAGTGCCCTTGCATTAAATACTTTTGTTTACTGATTATTTTCTTCAGTTTAAAACATTAAAAATTAAAATTGATTAAAAAATAAATTATGAATTTTTTAAATATCTATTTCTGGTATAGATTATTCATGCAGATTATTCAATTCATGCTTGAATAGTGAATTCAAAATACAATATATGGTCATACTATGTGTTTTCGAGTGCATTGTCTGCTTTTTTGTTGTTGAGGTATATGACATAGTTATATATATTTGGAGATTAACTTCTTGTTAACGTTTGAATAGAATTTCCTTCCTCTCTTGATTGATCTTGCTTCTTTGCATAGATTAACTGTCAATGTAAGTATGGTTTTATTTCTGGGTTCTTAATTTTTTCCCCAATGTGTGTTGTTTTATTTCAATACCATACTGCTCTGATGACAGTTGCTATGTCATATAGTTTGAAGTAGAGGAGCAGGATTCCTCCATTTTTCTTTCTTTCTCTGAGGATAGTTTGGCTATTTAAGTATTTTTGTTTGTTTCCTGCCAATTTTAGTTTTGCTTATTCAATTTCTTTGAAGATTTTCTCTGTAATTTTGATGGGAATTGCATTTGCATTTGAAATTATAAATCATTTTGGGTAAGTTCTTCTGATCCATGATCATGGGATATTTTATAAAATGTTTGTAAAAATTATTTCTCTAGGAATTTACCCATGTATACCAAATAAGTAGGAGAACAGAATATGCATGGGCATGGTAGTGTCTAGTTTTCCTCCCAGCATCTGATCCCTCTTTACCATTCCAGTACTTCTAGTGCTATCACCTCTCACTTGGATTATTATTGTAGACTTATAACTAGTCTACCTGCTTCTTACCTTGTTCTTTTCAGGTGAGCCTTAACACAGAAGCTAGATCACAGCATAAACTGGATAAGGTCACTCCTTTGTTCACAACCATCTCATTTCTCTATGAGAAGAGACTAAAGTTCTAATAGTGGCCTATAAGGACATACCTCTGCTGCCCCAACCCCCATAGTTCTCTGACCATATCTCCTACTTTCTCCTTGGTCACTCTGTTCCAGGCTTCCTGCTGTTCTTCCAGTCTTTTAGGTGCCATTTCCTGTGTTCCTTCAGTTCAGTATATCATAATCCCAGGTATGTATAGGGTAAGACTTAACTCCTTTACCTTGAGATTTTTACTTAAAGATTCTTTCAAAGTCTATCCTAGCCACCCCAGTAAGTTACAACTCTCGTTGCCCATCCTGGGATTTTCCACACCTTCCTCAGTTCTGGTTTTCTCAATGGCACTTATTCTCCTCTAACATGCTATATATTTTAAATATGTATTTTGTTTTATTATCTATCTTCTCTAATTAGAAATAAGACCCAGAAGGCATGGAGATAAGTTCTTTGTTTTCTGTCTTGTTCACTGTGGCATGTTAGTGTCTTGAATAGTGTTTGATCAAAGTCAATGCTTGATAAATATTTGAAGAATAAGTGTAAATGTAGCTGTGAGGCTACATAGCCATATCACCCTTTAATTGTTATGAACTTTAATGATTTGAACAAATAATTCATTAAATACTTCTTGAGCACTTACTATTTGCCCAGCCATAAGTTATGCTCTGAATATGCAGTGGCACTTGGGCTGCTTACTGTTTATTTGCAGACTGACATACACCAATAAACGTATAATTATACAGTACTTCACTTGTGATTTGGGAGCTCAGAGAAGTGTCTGACTTAACCTAGCATTCAGAACTAGAAGGCTTTGATCCTACTTTGTGAGCTTACTTATGAGCAGGGCATAATGTCAGGACTTGTAGGCTCCTGCTTCCAGACCTCAGGGATACTTCTACATAGAATTCTTAGACTTTCATGGTTTTCAAATTCAAGTAACATCAAAATCACCTGGTGAACTGCTTAAAACAGTTTTCTGGGTCTCATTTGCAGAATTTCAGATTTAGTAAGTCTGGAGTAGGGCCTGAGCATTTGCATTTCTGGCAAGTTCTCCAGGGCTGTTCCATTCCAGGAACCACTGTTTGAGATCAACTGAATTATAGAATGGGTATGGTATGTTTCTACCCCAAACTCGGAGGCTTATTCTGAGGTTAGAGCCAGGGTCACTTCTGAAGTTGGAGAAAAGGCCATCTGCAAAGAAATTTGCGCATGGTTATAGTTGCTAAAAACCTCCGGGTTGGTATAGAAGGAACTGGAGATAATTTTTTTTATTCTGGGCACAGTCACATATTTGAAAGCTTGATACAATCATCGCTATTGTTTTCCTTGTAAAAGGCAAAGTACATTTTACATAGTTAAGTTTTTTTGGTCCTCTAGAGTTAGACATAATTGGGATTGAATTTTAGCTCTGCCACTTATTCTTTGTGGAGCTTGAGCAGATGACTAACTTAGGTGAACTGAAGTTGGCAGTGCAGCAGTTTGGTCTTTGAGCCTATCCTGCAGAAGAAGCATCTTTTTAGCATGTTTTAAAAATAGTAAAATGGTGGGTGCCAAGACAGGCTATCACAAACTGCTTTGTGACTGCAAGTTACTAGTGCCTTTACCAGAAGGCTCTCAGCCCCATCTACCCACTAAAGGTAAAATTTACCTAAGCTCTGGATCTTTGTCATTTAATTAATACTTTGAGTAGTAACTCTCTGCTCAGCTGTTTTATCTGTAAAATAAGATTAGTAATACCTACTTCAGAGTGTTGTGGGAACTGAAGAAGATTATGTATGTTGAGGGTGTATACTATATTGCTTGATATTCCATAGATATTGCTGTTATTGTTTTAAAAATATCCGTCAAATGTGAGCTCTCCTCCTATTGAAGCCTCTTTCTCTCCACCAAGAAAATTCTGATTGCTCCAACATCCTTCCCCTTCACATACCCGTTCTGCTCTAAAATGTAGCATTTGAATATGTATAGTTCATTGATTGTTTTATCGTTCTTATCTTGAAGAAATGATCATTTGTTTGCCAGGAGAAATTTAAAAAAACTGGAAAACAGGACCCATTTTGAGCCACTTACTGGAGTTGAGAAGTTTGACTTTCAGTGTTTTGGGACATTTACTTCTGGTTTCCTTCTCCCTGGATACTTGCAGATTGTCCATTACATTGTTCACTAAGTTTTTATGCAGGATCATTATGTATTTATAAGAAAAACTGAGTTGAAATACTTTTATTTTCTTAATTCTTCCTCTTTGTTTTTGACTAAAGTAATTTTGAAGGTCCATTGCATCCAAAGTTTTAAAGTATTTACATGCCTAACATGAGGTAGTTTCAAACTTTCTTTTCTCATAGTACAAGTATTTTGACTGAAAAGGTCAAAGTACCAAAAGTACCAATTTGCTCATGGACTCAAATGTATTAATTTTCTGCTTTTTGTTTAGTTAAAAATATGCCAGTTGAAATACTTCTTAAATGCAAGTGATTTCTTGTTTCTGTGTATAGACCTATCTTCCATGAATCTCAAGGTGTTTTTTCCCTATTATTTTTTTTACAATATCCAGGGGAAAAACCCTTTCTCTTGTACTACATTAACCCCATACTGTATTTTTATTAAACAAATATTCTTTGGAGAAAAAAGGTTTGGTATATTTAGTGAATTATGTACCATCCTAGAGGTACTGCAGACTGTTAATTCTCAGTGGAACCCAACAGTTGTAACTGATGAAACATCAGCATGTAGGCTATAAAATAAAAAAGGAATAATTGGGGACATGTTGGGAGCTGGGAAATGTAAAACACTAGCAGATGTAGAATGAAGAGAAAATTTTAAAAAATCACATTTACTAGAAGAGGAGTTGCACAGATGGATGGTAGAAGGTAACATTTGATTCGGATAGAAAGTGGGTTGGAAATTATATTTCCTTTTCTAGTACTTAAAAAAAGTAATATGTGAACTATCATAATTAGCTGTATAAAAACTACATCAACCACACATATTGTCAAAAAGATATTGTCAGGAAGGTTTTCATCCCTTTAAAACCGTTTAGTTATTGTTAGAGTCAATTTGAGCCTGATAATCTGTATCTTCTCTATTCCCTGTTCAGTGATATTGTATTGGTAGCCTGAAGCCAGCCATAGTGCAAGTACTTGCACCATGTAAATTGGAAACACAATAAGAGCATCTCTGCAAACCCTAGATAAATGCCTGGCATTTTTTACCATCTGACTTACTCTATAGTTGTATTGAATCCCTCTGTTAAATGGAGGATGATGAGGGTTAAAGAGAGATGGAAAAGTCAAGGAAATCCTCTTTTCCTGGTTAGTGTGATTGAAAATCATAGATCAGAGGGAATTTTGACTTTTATTTAATGCTGAGTTCATTCTAATAGGATCACCCATGCCAGTGGGTTTTCAAATAGAAAATTCAAATTCTAAAACATTTTGTTCCAGTAGCCATGCCCAATGCAGACTTGATATGTCTGTTTATTATGTTGTCAGCTGTGAAGGAGAAAATACAACCTATCTTTCTTCATTGATGTGATAATGTTGTTTACCTACTGCCTGCCTAACTTTTCTGATCACAAAGTTATCCATACAATGAATTGTAAACCTGGCAAAAATGAGCCTAAGAAGAAACTAGATCCTGTTGATACTACATTATTCACATTTTTCTGTCTTTTCCTGTGTTCAAGAGTGTCCATGTCCTACTAATAAGTAGCAAGTTACTGTGGGGAATAGGCCAAGAAGAGATAGATTAAAGACTGAATCCTCATACCTCATACCTATATTCTGTTTCTGTTTTTTCTGATGTGCTTAACTAATCACTTAACAAGTTTCATGTTAACATATTACTATTAAATTGCTGAAAAATTGCCCCTTTTAAAGAACACATCCTGAAGACCTATTAATGGTTGATATTGTCTAGAAAAATTTCTGTAATAAGAAAGGACAACTGACATTTTAGGCAGAGTTGACTTGCTGAGAAAACTGAGGGAGCATGAACTCTCCAACCTGTTACTTCTGATTTGTTGTTGAATAAACATTTCACTGTAGCCTGCTGGGATCAAGACTCTATGTTTGAGTATGATAAAATTTGCCTTTTTGAAGGACTTGATCTCTGTCTCATATTGCCTTTTAATAGTGACCATCTAATAGAAACAGATTTCTGGAACCCAAGACATATCTAATATAATATTTATTTAATGTCTCCTGTATAAGTGACAGCATAGTGAAAATTTTATAGAATGATCTGTAATTATTTCATTTAATTTGTACCCTGATATTATATGCCTGATATTATATACTTCATTTCTCTTTTTAAATTAACATAATTAGTATCGGGTAGACAATAGAGTAATTCAATATTTGTATTTTGAACCTGATATTATATACCTCATTTCTCTTTTTAAATTAACATAATTAGTATTGGGTATACAATATAGTTATTCAATATTTATATATATTAACTATTTCTTAATGGTGAACTGGGCCTTAGAATGTTAAGTGATATGCCTGGTGACAGGCAAAAATTGAATACAAGTCGTTTGAGTTCAGAAGTTATGCTTTTTAGCTGCTGTACTTAACTGTCTCTTGTTTCTCAGGTGCTTTAAAAAATTGACCTTTGCTTCTCCTTACTTGGAAGTTTTTTTGTGTTATTTTCATAAAAATCTGCAAATGCTGAGCGTATTTATGCCAGAGAGCTGCTTGTGTTCTTTCAGCCCAGTGCAGTGAGGAGGAGAAATCAAAAGAGAAAATGAGTGGGGGCCAGGGTAAACTGAATAGCCTAAAGATTTTGAAAAAAAAATGGAAAGACTTGATTTCTACTCCAAGTAATAGATTATTTTATTGTTTCCACTGATTTTCATTTGTCTAACACACAGAACCCAAGAGCTTCTTTTTTCAGCTTTATACACAATTAGAATAACCAGTGAAAAATGAGGCCGAGTGGAAATTCAAGTCCAAGGATCCCTGAATTCAAAGCCTATATTTATAACCATTGTGCTTCAAGTAAAACATGACCAAAGCACTAAACCTAATCAGAAAAATCTGTGGAGCTATAGGCAGAAATAAAGTATTTTTAGAAATAGGTCACCCTTCTTGGCAAGAACAACAATAATTATGGCCAACTTTTTTTGAGAGCTCACTCTTATATCCACACATTGTTATTCCCAGAAGTCCATTGGGCTTTGGACATATTTGTAAGAAGCTAAACTCTCGTGAGTGACCTGGCTGGTCTTCCATGGACACTGCTGAAATGAGATGGGCCCACTGAGAGAAAAGGGTACTAATGGGATCACTGTAGTGGAAACAGATGAATTACAGCTGTCCGAGATGATTGAGATGGAAAATATGTGCGCACTAAGTATCAGACTATTGCAGGTTGAGAGTACTGTCCAGACTGCTCTAGGGACACTCTGTTACTTATTTGCTCTTAGGAGAGTTTATATTAGTGTTAATATTTCTATGCTGCCGGAGTAAGATACGATCACATAAATATTAGTTGCAAGTTACACACAGGCTTTATTACAAGTTCCTGATGCCTGGGTTCAGCTTAAGAGGGGCCCCATGGCGAGCTTCTCTCCAACAGCAGCTGCAGCAATCAATTTTGACTGGCGAAGAGCTGAGTGTGTGATAGGATACCGGGGAGCAGTCGCTTCCAGCCAATCACTGTACTGAACATTGTAGGGTCTACATTGGAGTCTAGCTGACTGACTTGCTTGAAATTGGAGCCCTTTTTATAGCTTGAATTCACAGGCTATCAGTTGGGTACACTGAGGGGTTTGTTGTCACATCTTAACATTCATATCATACTTTGACATACATTGATTGGTGTGTCAGGACATTGCTGATGTGTGTTCTACTTATGTTTCACTCAACATAGGTTTACGCTCTGCTAAACACAAGCAAGTTTCCAAACAAGTTTAAACATGTTTTTTCTGAGTTTGTAATAGCAACATAGTATTGCATCAGAATATTTCAAACAACTTCAGAATAATATTATAACGCAGCTATCTTCTGATTAAATATAAAGGCAGATATAGATTTTGGCCTGGTGTCTTCAGTGACTCCTAATGGGCCCGGAGAACTCTTTCCTATCATACTGAAACAAAGATTCCCAAGAGATACTCTTCCCTAGTCAGCATTCACCCTTTACTGGGCTTTTTCACAATAACGAAATTTGAATGCCTCTAGCACCCTTGATGGGGTCAATGGGACTAGAATCAAATTTATCATAAAATAATAGAGATAAATATTGGTTGTAACTGGAATATCAGAGACGATGACAATGATAAGAATAGCTAAATAAATAACATTATTGAACACAGCATATGCTAGGTCTGGTCCCATGTACTTTGCATTTAATTCCCAAAAAACACTACAGTAGATAGAATGAACCCTATTTTTTGAGGAAACTGATGTACAGAGTTTCTCTGTACTTACCCAGGATAACAAAATGAAAAACGAAGGAGCTGAGGGTTAAATTAAGATAATCTGGAGCAGAGCCCATATCCGTAAGGTTACAGGTCCTGAGAAAAGTGATATATTTAAAACAGAAGTCAGATAGTATGCCAGGAACTTGTCTCACTTGGTCTTAATTTTGGAAAGAAGGTCATTAGTAGATAATCTAAGTTTAAAATCTAGGCCCTACACTTAGAATTGTCTTTCCTTAGTTTGAACTAAAACTAAAACAACAAAAAAAATCCGTCATTTAACATGGACCCTTTTTTGCTGTACTCATGCCTCATGGTGTAGGAAGTGTCCACTGAGGCCAACTTCCTTGGGAATCATCAGGAAACAGAAATAACCACAGGAAAATGAACAGTAATTACCTGGCATTAAGTTGAGACCTTTTGTGTGAAAGGCATATGAAGATAGGTCTTTCAGCAACTTAATGAGCCTTATCATGGGCCTTCAGCTTTTCTGAATAAATTTGGAGGTAATAAAATGCGGGCCCTTGCTGTCAAACCAAATTATACTACAACATTATTTTGAAAGACCTTTTGAACAAATGACTGAAAGTTTTTCCCTCCTCCTCTTTGAAGATAGAATCAATTTTTCCTTATTAATGAGAATCCAGAGTAATTTCAGAAGATGGGCCAGTAAATAAAAGTATTTTATACTTTAAATAGAATCTGATGGGTAAAAATGAACTGAAAGGAATACTGTGTCCTTTTTGCCACTCATAGCTTTGTTCATTCATTTGCTAAATAATTTTTAGCATCTCCTGACTGACACCAGGCACTTAGCTAGGCACTGGTAATACTATAAATAACTTGGTAAACAAAGGGGTTTTACACAGTTAGCAAGTAGGAAGAAAAGAAAATATTTATGGCTTTTGAAAAATACTAGGAAGGAAATAATAGAGCCATACTGGTACTGGGAGAGATGACCAATTCTTGCTTTAAGTACACAGACCCCAGGGAGATGACATTTCACTGTGGTCATCTCAGAACCACTCCTCAGATAAACTTAACTTTCAGTGAATATATTTGTAGAAGAATAAGTGCTCTTTTAGTGAGGATGCATCAGTCTGTTTATATAGTTCTGTCCCATTTGCATTCCTATGCCCTCTTATATTCTCTCTCTGATATCCAGGGCCATCCAGGGACTTTTTATTACAAAATATACAGGCATTCTTTTGCAGACTGTGTACTTACTCTGCAAATCAATTTCTGGCATTGTATCTTATGGCTCATTTGCTACAAAAGTAAGGTGATTTTAGTTAACATAGGAAGAATCTCAGGGCAGGAATATGCCCCATATTCCATTCCGTGGTACATTTGATTGAGTAAACTGAATTTAAACGGAAGGCATCTGCCCCTCAAGCAAGGTGACCTCTCTTGGGTGAATTGAATCATGCCTCATGTTGCTTAAAAGATGTTGCTGCTCTAGAGACATGTTGAGAGTGACAGAAAGCAGCATGGCGTTTACTCCCCCATTTTCTGTTTGTAATCAACTTTTAAAATAATATTAGAAAATCTATTACCATACAGGTTTTAAGAGCAGAATTATTGGCGCTTTTTTTAAAGTTGGCTCATTATATTTTTTATACTGTAAACTGGTAAATCTAATTTAAATGCAATTTTGTTTAATGACGTGTTGTTGATATTATGATTCATCACTCATTTACTTAATTAACAACACTTGACTTATGTACCAAAATGTCCAATTGGCACACTGATTTTTTTTCATTTAAATAAGACTATGTTTTGGGAAGATAAAGCCTTTTTTCTCTACTTTTGAAGCATGTCTTTTAATTTTTTGTTCTTGATTATGTTTGATTATATTTGTTTTCACTATTGTTGAGAGCAGCAAGATGAGTATTGTGCTGCTGTATAGCAGAGAAGGCAAAAGATTGCCATGCATTAGGGCTGTCTAGGTTCAAATTATGCTAGCAGCATTCGTGGGATGCTGACCTTTGGGGAAGGTACGTCACCTTTCTGTGTCTCACTTTGCTCATCTTTAAAATGGCACCTACCTCATGGTACCTATAAACCTATTATGTACCATGGTAACTGCTGCTGATGCGAGGGAATGAATTTAAAGACCACTTAGTGTGACCTTAATATTAATGCTATTATTAGTATATTTTATAGGATTCAGAGGAATGAGGAATAGTTTTCAGAGGTCATGACTCTAGTCTCTTCTCTAAGAAAAGACCTCCCTAGTCCATCTCAGATTAGTTTCATGGGTCTCAATTTCGATAACAAGTTCTACCCTGTGTGCAAATATTCGAACAAGGACATTTCCAAAGCCACAGGTTAACTGAAACACAATCAGAGCATATCATTTTTAATTTAATATTTAGGAGAATTAAAAGTGTGTGTATACATATACATATATGTGTATATATATATGTATTAAAATCAAATTATGTTATGCAGCAGCATGCAAAACTCACAGGAATTTTTAAAGTACAAGACTAGGTTTCAAAAACTGTTTTCATTTGTAAAGGGAAGCTTAAGATTGCACTGTACCAAGACCCTTAGATCATTCTCCTTTGTTATTCTGGATACTTCATTGGAAATGTTTGAGAGACACTAGAACAATTGATGGACTATTTATCTGTTGTAAATGCTGTTTCTTTAAAGGAAATTCCAGAGTTTTCTTTAATTATGTTTTTATCTTTGCTAACATTTATTTGGTGGATGGGAAGGAGTTGTATGTTACCCAATAAATTTTGTACAGTTGATATAATTCTAAAATGATTGTAAGCTGGTTTTATATGCAGGGTCCTTTGGCTGTTTAGGAGGTGGGTCTGGAGAAAAATGCCTTACTCTTGATTTATGGAAATCTCTGCAATTGCTTTACCTCATATATTTCTTATACTCACAACACATTGCCTTTCCCTTTATTCAGTCCTCCCAGGCCCTCTCCTCTTAGTCTCAGTTCTTTCCCACAAGCTACAGTGATTAGCCTTGTTTTATCATCCTGTTATCTGTCTCAGGCTTTTTGAAGAACAAACTCCTAGATTAGTAAATGGCATTTCTGTCCAACTATTTACACATGTAACAAACCTGGGAGTCATTGTGGCTATCTGTCTATGACTCCCTTCCCACACACCGGTCATTTTCTCAGCAGGTCATTTCTATTTTATCTTTCAAATACCTCTGGAATCTGTTCACTTTTTTTCTTTTCTGCTGTCCTCCATCCTTGTCTAGGTACTGCCATCTTCCTTCCACCCAAATAGCTCGTCTCTGCCTGTTTTTCCATCCTTGTCAAACACTGCTCACCCCGCCTCTGTACTCCAGCTTTCTCATCAGACTTTCAGCACCACTATAGTTCCAGGTTCTCTTGAGACACAGTACCTCCCCTTTCCTGGAAAAACTCCTAGCCATCCTCCAGGCATCAGCTTTCTCTCAATCTAAAGATGGTCATCTTGTTTCCTACTTATTTCCAGTTCTGATAATATACTTTATTATATATGATAACACTTAATCATTGTCTTTCTTGCTAGGCTATACGAAATCAAATATTCTTTCTTATGGTTGTATCCCCACAACCTAGAGAAAGCACTCAATAATTATTTTTGAATGAATAAGTTGATGGCTTGCCACAATGCAGCCAAGGTATGTTCACTAGAGGGTAGAAAGGAAGCGGGTATAGTAGCACATCCCCAACCCCCCATGAGTCTACTGGATTGAATTGCCATTCTTAAAAGGAAAATGTATTTTTTAGATCTGGGGTCAAGCAAAATGTTGTTTGAACCAAATAATGTTGAACTTGCATGGCAGACTAAGAAATATAAACTGTTTTAGAAGTTGTAATGTAGAGAGACACTGGCCTAATGTGTCAGACTTGGCTATCCCTGCAGGGTAGAGGTGAATGACAATTCCATCCTTTGCTAAGACCAGGAGGACTATTGCATCCTCAAGAGAGGATTGGAAGTATTGGCGTAGGGGGTAGTGGGTGGGGGTAGAAACACATGAAATAAATACCACTGCTTACAACTTTGAATTAACAAGACGGTCATAAAAGTTCAGATTTCCAGATTCCAAACAAGACTCTTTCTATTCACAATTGAGTAAATAATGAGGAGGAAGGTAGTGAATATAAGCACCAATGATGTTTTTCTCCTTTGTACCAGATTCTATGTCAAGCACTTATGTGAAGTAAGTAGTAGTATTATCCACATTTTTGGAATAAGGAAAAGTTTTAAAGTTGCATAACATGCCATTACCTTACAGAAACAGAAGTGGTTGATCAGGGATTAGCATCTAGAATTGACTGACTCGAAAGCTCAGTCTGTTAGCTCTTGATAATCACTGTAGGATAAATGTTAATAAGAATAAATGTTATTAACAATAATAGCATCTTTATTATATGCCAGACACCAGCTCAGGGATGCTCCATTATTTCCTCCTTCTACTCCTATAAGCCAGAGAAGAAAGCATTTTTTGCTAGTTTCCTTGGAGGACAGAAAATTTGGCATGTCCCACTGACCAGCATCTGTGGATCCTAAATGTTCAGTTAGAATAGTAATAAACTTGGAGCAATATGAATAGAAAATGGAGAGAGACACTGTGGAAGGACTAGATGTGATTTCATTGTACTCTTAAAACTTCTCTAAGAGGCTTTTGTGCCCACTAGTTTTATTTGTAACGAGTCTTTAATATTCCTCAATAGCCATGGAGACTTCGCTTCTTGGTTTCTAATATCTGTACAAGACTGTGATGATAATATTCATTGCTCTTGTTTGTTCCCTGTTCTATGTATTTTGATGTGTGTTACACATCAGGAGTTTGGACTCTGGAGTCTGAGTTCTAATACCTGCTATGCTACTTTCTCGTTATATGAATCTGGGAAGTGTCTGAACCTCTACATGCTGCCTTCATTTATTTGCCAATGTTTATTGAGTGTCTACTGTATGTCAGGTGCTGTATTAGAAGCTTCACTTACAATGGGGAATAAAAATAGACATAGTCTGGCTTTGATGGAACTAATAGTTTAGCTCAAGACAGAGATGTCAAATGATCAAACAAATGAGTTTGTGAAAAGCTTAAATACTTGGTGCGGTCAGAACATATAACAAGGAAATGACTAGACACAGAAGACTTTCTCAGGTTACCTCAGTTTCTGGATGTTATTGTTAGTTGGTGAATGCAAAGCTCTCAGCATGGTGCTTAGGACAAAATAAGTGCTCAATACATGGTAGCTATTACTAATATATGGTTAATTTTCGCTAAGAACCATAGAAACATATACTTAGTGGAAAGCAATTAACATGGTTACAACTAATTTCAGAACTTAGATTTTATAATATAATCCTTTTAGTCTCTCGGTTGCTTGGAAGAATTGTTCAAGAAGAGGCCACTAATGAAAATATCTAAACATAGTTATCTTGTTCCATAGTTAGTTCCAAGATAAAGTCAAACAGAAATAACAAGAAGCCAAGGCCTTTGGGGGCATTGTTTATTTGGTAAATTTTGATTCATAGTCTCATTAACACCTCATCAGCCTCTTGACCGTTAGTCTGGGCAGGTAGCTCTGTGTGGGGACCTTTATTCTCTGGCAGCTAAGACAGGGTTTTCCTAATGATGATTGGTTTCAGTGTCTCGTAACCACTGGTCCCCGAATATAAAGTGCTGTGCATATCTAAACAGATTCTCATTGCTTTCAGCCTATGTGCAATTTAGCAGCAAGAGATTTCATATCTCACAGCATTCAATAGTCCTACTTAATTAGGAACTACTTGTGAATCAGACCAGCTGATGGCCATAATGATTGAAGTGGACATTTTCTCTGCCCTGACAAGGCAGAGAAACGAAAAGAAATTTTAATAGTCGTTGGGTAACTAAGAAAGAGACCAGAGAGTGGTTAAGGCCATGGTTTCTCATTGTTTCTTTGGCCTTCCAGAACTGCCTGCAAGGTTATGACCACACATTTGGGTCATCCTAGGAAGGGCAAGTGTGAGAAATTAGAACTCAAAGCTAGGCCTGTATGTCTTTGCAGGGTGTGTTCTCATGTGTCTTTGTTAGTCTTGTCTTTCTTCCCAGGCATAGATTTTCACTTTTAAGAAAAAAAAATGATGATCTAGTGCGAAAGCAGATCTTCCTTGAAAGAAAGGTACCAAAATGCCTCAGCACATGTTCAGTGATAAATTTGCATGAGGGTACTTTGTGTTATGTACAGGTGAAGAGCTTGGGCTCTGAATCCATCAGCAATCAGATCTTGACTCTCTAACGTGCTAACTGTGGCCTTAGAGGATGTTACTAAATTTTGGAGTCTCTGTTTCCTCATCTATAAAAGAGACTGTAACTGTAGCTAAGTTCATAATTAACACTGTAGTGTGGTAAACTGTTTTTGAAAGTTGCTAAAATAGTAAATTCTAAGTGTTCTTATCACAGGACTAACAATTTTTTTTCTTTTCTGTCCTATATGAGATGATGGATGTTAATTAAACATACTGTTTACAATAGATATGTTAAGTAATTATGCTGCACACTTTGAAGTTATACAGTGCTATATGTCATTAAAACCAAGAAGAAAAATAATCTTCTTGAAAACATTAATTTATGCCTGGAAAACATTATACATGGAAGTTGGTAAGTGCTAAGTGATTGTTAACTGATTCGTGAGTTCAGTTTTAAGGCAGTTTCTGACTTCTACTGGCTATAACTTATAATAAATTGAGATAGCAGGGATGGTTCAAAAGGTACATATACATATGTATATATAGACAAAAAGCTATATATAGATAACTCCCTAGGATATAGTAAGGCCTCAATTAATATTCTTTTTCCCCCCAATTTCAGTCCTGTTAACATTAACTAATAAGAAAACCAAGGCTGAACTGTGCAAATGTGAAGTAGATCTATTGATGGCAGTTATTAACATTTGTATTATTTTAGAATTAAAAAATCTCTTTAAACATACATTGTTTTAGTAAGTCCTTACAACATGCATTTATATATATATATGCATATATGTAATGTATATATGTGTGTATATATATTTCATGCACTAGTCCTGGTAAGTCAAGGAAGTAGGGAATTATTCTTCGGTTTATTTGTTCATACAGTCTTTATTCATTCAACTAGTGCATAAAGGCCTACATTGTGTTGGGTATTCTGCTTATCCTGGTAAGCCTGACATACGGGATCCCTGTCCCCACTATCCTAATTGTCTTCGGTGATATTCTAAATGCACATCTTAAGATGCTTAAAGGTAAATTAGGCAGAGTTGGTGTTTCCAAAAAAATAATTGTTTTATGGATTAAAAACAAAATGTAATTCAGTCAGACTGATTAATGACAAAGCCAGATCTCAAACGTGAAATTCTGTCCTTTTGTTTGGATCCTCCACTGCCTCATAGAATATAAAATTTTGAGCAAATACTAAAGGTGGTCTGGTAGAGCCATTTATTTTACAGATTAAATGTGCTGAGGCTTAATGTGGGTAAATGATGTGCTCTGGAGCATCTCTGCTTTAGGAGTTGCTGTCAGTTCCAGTGAGGAAACCTTTTCACAACATACCAAATCTTTGCATCTTTACAACTTATTCTGCTGTAACATAATAGCTACATCTTAATAAAGCTTGTGTTATCAAAAATTGAGTATAAAATGTTTGTATCAGGTGACATAGTTAAGGGGCATCAGAGAATTTCAAATTGGCAAATCAGAGGTTTTGTGTTTTTTTTTTTTTTTTTTTCCAGAAAGAACTCAAGAAATAAGAATATTGCTCGATAGCCATAAAACCTAAATATCACTGAGAAAACTCAGCATTTGATAATATCTAGCTTTCCTTCAAGAGTAAGGAATTTTAACTTGTCACCATAGCACTAGCACTATGTGTTTAGACCCTGATCACCCACTGTGACTGGAGATCAGGCTCAAGCCACCTGAGCACAGCAGTTGTATTTTACAGATACAGTAGTTTCTTCCTTCTGCAGTGTGGTATCAGTTTTCTGTGATGGTTGCATTTTAAGCATATCAGTTGGAGAGTCTACACTGGGCCAGACCCTGTTCTAGACCCTGTTCTAGAAATGTACAGAAAAGATCATCTTCTTACTTTGATTGAGCTTATTCTCTATTGAGGAACAGATAATGATTAGAGAAAGAAGGGAAGTCAAGAAGACAGGAAATTGGAGAAAAAAAGGAAAGAGAGAAGGAGGGAAGGAATGATGGAAGAATGGGAGGAGATTATGAGATTATGTCAGACTATAAATGCCATCAAGAATTATCAAGCAGGGTATGGTGTAAAAGAGTGAAGGATGGAGGTGGGGTTTGTATGTATACTATTTTAGATAGGGTGACCTAGGAGGGCCTCCTAGGACCATGTCAAAGATGGGATTGTAGTGAGCGAAGTTTTGTGGTTCCTTGTAAGAAAAATATCATAGGCAAGGGAGCAGCAAGTGCAAAGGTCTGGGGGTAGAACTATACCAGACCTGTTGGAGGAAAGCAGAGGCATGTGAGGCTGGAAGGAAGATTACAAGAAGGAGTGATAAAGAGAACAGGGATATAGTTGGTGACATACAGAAAGGAATGAGATGAGATGGTACAGGAGGTTTGTGACCAGAGGGGGATGTGAGCTAACATGTTTTAGGAGGTTCCTGAGTAGAAATAGATCATACAGGAGCACAGAAAGACATTGAGACTCTTAGAGGAATTTGCTGCCATCCAGTCAAGATATGATGGTGGCTTGATTTTGGATGGGTAGGTTGAACTGGGGGAGAATTGTATTCTGTTAATATTTTGAAGGTTTACTGAAAAGATGTGTTCCAAGGTGTTTGGCCTGTACAGTGGAAGAATAGAGCTGCAATTCTGGAGTAATTTTGAGCTCAGTTATGTGTCTGTGTGAAAGACATAAGGTACACTAAAGGAGGAGCATCCTTCAAATCAGATGGTGCATGGAAATGCTTTATGACATGTATTCAGACATAAAAATGTGGATGACATTGTAAGATATGTCCTCCCCTCCTTGGTATGCACCCTCCTCCCCATATACTCACTGTATTTTTCTTTAGCTATTCCCCACCCCAGATAAAATGTGCTCTTTGGAGAAGACCAGTTGTTTAGTACTTAGTGTGATTTAAGTCAGTATGATACCTTTCTTAGATGTATTTACATTGAAAGCTTACTTTGAATTCTGTGATGACAAAGAGATTTCATCTCTTATGCTAACTTGAATTACTGGCAGTGGTTGCCTAGAGAACCGTATTGAAAAAGTTTGTGAAGCTGATTCTGGGCTCAGCAGGAAAGACGAAAACTTGTAATGTCGGCTACTGCAGAAACTAGGAGTGGCATCTCATATGTGCCTAGTATTTGATAGCTTAGTTTTGGCTGCCTCCCAAAACTATCTTTTTTGTCCCATCTCCCCTCTTGGAGAGACTTTAAGCATCAGACGGTAGACAGAAGGAATATTTTTCCTTTTCGCTTTTTGAGAACTACTTGCTTCTGAAATCATACCAAGGACACCATTGGCCCACAGATCAGATTGTAGTATCTAAAGATCTTGGTGGGTACATAATCCCAGTGCTCTAGGAGAGATAGGACCTTTACCTTCATGGGCAAAGCCTTTGCTAAGTCAAAATCCATTTTTTTTCTCTACCATTCGTCACTGCCAAATATTCTGTAATTAACATTTATTTATTATGTACATAATTTCTCTCTGCCACCAGTATGAGTACCACAGGGCAAGGACTTTACTCTGTGTAGTTCAGTGCTGTTTCCCCAGTGCCCCAAACAGTGGCTCTATGAAGTATGCATTGAATGAATGTTGAGTGAAAAGATGCCTTAAAGTGCACTCTGGTGGTTTAGGATTAAGTCTTTGGGGCATAGTCCACATACATCCCAAGGATCTGAGTTGGTGACCTGAGACTGGGGGAACAAGCAAGATGAACAACCAAAGAAAAATAAATGCTCCTTCCACATCTGTCTTCCTTCCTTACTGCCTAATCACCTGTATTCCTGCCTACACCTTTCCTGTTAAAAAAAAGAAGAAAAGATGCCTTAAGTTGCAGCCCAGAATTAAAGTAAATGATTTCTAAGGGAGCAATACTTTTTTCGAAAGCGAAAAGCTCCTATTCAAATAAAAATCACGGTTGCTGTGTACTTCAATGCATGTTATTAATTAGAGTAATAATAATAATAGCCTTTCTTGAGCACTTCTGTGTGCCTAACCCTAAACTAAGTGCCTGGTATTCCTTATCTCTTCTGGAATTAAGTCTTCATTGTTGTCAAGAAGGTCAGGGCTAGAGTGACTTACCCAAATTTACAATGCTGTGGTTCTACAGCAAAGAAGAAAACACTAAGACTTTTCTTTATAAGGTATTTTGCCTTCAGTGTGTTAAGTCAGAACATTCTCTCATAAAGCTGGTAAGGACCTTTGGAGCAGAAAGGAGAAGCTTGTGTTAAGTAGGGGTGTTTGACTGCCTCTATCATTGTTAAACCCCATAGTTTTGAGTCCAGCAGGCCCTTCTACTTGGTCCATTGTTTTGTTTTGTTTTTTCTTTTTTTCTGCTGTTCTCTAGTCAGAGGGAATATGACCATCTCAGCACAGATAACCTTCCCCAAATATAACAAACCGGATTCGAGGATTCTAAGTGAGTATCTGGGTAAAGAGGAAAGAAGAGCCTCAAAACTTCACATCTAAATCCATCTAAAACAAAAAATCACATCTAAAAACAAGTTGTTGGTGGAGTGGGAGGATCTTGAAGTACAGGTGAACAGACTGTACACTTTGTTGTTTTGTATCAAATCTACATGCCAGTTTAATTATTGTTATTTTAATATTTTTCTTCAGATTGACTCACTTCAGTTTGCCTAAATTAACTTAATTAAAACAGAACTTTTGAATCTCCAACCTGGGTGGGAGACCAGTGTCACTTGCCATAAATAGAGTAATAATATAGAGATACAGTAATAAGGCATACAAGGCAATCATAATAAAATAGAAAGTATTTTACTTAAAGTGGAAATAAAGCAACATTGTTTCATATTTTAAAATTAAAAATAAAAATGGTAATGTTTGAATCTAAGGTGCACACTGGAAGATAGGCTTTCCTGTGGGCAGAGTGGATCAGTTACCAATAAAGGGATATTTAGCGCCTTGTCACTTAATTTCAAAGAAAATATGAAAAGATTATTTTTCTCCAGGTTTGGTATTGATGAGTACTAAGAATCCTTGCAAAGACAGAATATATGTATATAAATATATTGTCTATATTTAAAATATATAGTTTTATATATGTCTCTATATGTATATATAGAACTTAAAAAAAAAAAGTTGTAATTTAGCTTTATGGTAGTAGTTGGTGGTTCTTTGATTATGGAGTGAATAAGAATTAGTAAATTATGTAGCCAATTTCCATTTGATTGGGAGTGCTTACTGGATCCATCCTGTGGATGTGAAAAGATAGTTAAGAAACATGTGGAATCAAAGCTGCTTCTCTTTTTCCAGCTCACTTCAGGCTTGAGCTTTGCCATTGTAACAAAACATGGCACCCAGTGAGGTCCAAGCCCTGCTAGTACAGAGTATAGACATCTACTTGTGCCAGGCATTGCCATCTCACTCTATATTACCTGACTCTTCTGGAATAAAGTCTCCTGACTTGATAACAAAGATTGCCTAGCAACTCCACAAGAAGCTCAGAAAGATGCTCATCCATACCACATTAAGGCATTTTCTATTTTGTTAGTAGGAAACACTGTCTTAAATTCATTTCTTACCCCTCTACCCCATGTGGCCCCAGTTTGACATTGCTCTCAGCAAGTATAAAGTGAGTTGGTTCCATCTTAACCAGTGTTTTCCCAGGGGTCCTATCATTCTGCCACTAGAAAGTTCATATGCTCAAAATTGATTCTTAGGAGCACTGACCTTAGTGCTCTTCCCCTGCAAAAGGTTTAATTTAAGAATAATCTTTGTTAGGTTTTGGCGGAATCTTTTTGCTTCTGTCGCACAATCAGACATTTTGCAATGCGGAGGCATCATTATTATCACAGCAGATGGTGAAATGTTACGCCATCCTTCTGTGCCTGCTTTAACTTCCTTGCACAACATCATTTAAGGGTTTCTTTACAAATTGCAGTTTATTTGGAAAAGATTTAAAGCCCTGAGGGTTTGGCAAGAAGTTCTTGATTATGAGCACATCTACTTTGTTTGTCAGTAGCAAAAAGGGCACCTCTGATTAATACTGACTTTGCCCTGTGAGCCAGATGAGAGCAGCTGAGGTCTTTGTTTTTCCATAACTGTTCTCCCGTAAGAGGGGTTGATAGGATCATCTACCTGTAGCCTTGGCAGCAGGTTAAGTGGATAGTGAGTCAATATACATGTAGAGGAATTTCATGTGGGGCCTCCCTGTGGATTGTGGTGCAGAATTTATTAAGTGGAATTCTGGGGTCTGGTGGGGAGGGCGGTTGGGTGCTACTTCAAAATGTTGATTGAGAATTTAGGATAAGATGTGAATTTCTATAATCTTCCTAGCCTTTCTGCAAACTCCCCAAATCAGCATGAGAACAGACAGGATCCAAAGAGAACAAAAGACCATAAAATTCCTTGAAGAACTCACTGGCAGGGATCCTCTTAACAGCTTCCTGAAAATTCTCTCTTCCTACCTGATTCTTACCTCACCTGAGACCATATACAGCAACTGTTCACCTAGTCTTTGATGATTAAAGTGTTCTTGTTTTATTCCATAATGTGTCAACAGTCTACTGGAAAAACCCCCTTCTTAGGCCAGGTTATAGGGGTATAAATTTGTCCATTTCTTGCAAATGGTGCAGCAGTCCCTCTGTCTAGGGAGTTCTGCCCTCTGCCCTGTTACTGTTAAACTCTTTTATTTTTTTCCACTCTCTCTAATGAACTTATAAGTAATAAACTTAATGTCTCAAGAATTCCTTCTTGAACCAGTCTCTGCCGAAGCCTAGGAGCTCTGCATTAAGAAGAGAGAAAAACATTCAGGCCATACTCTACTTCGCAGAGTTAATCCCTGAAGAGAGGGGACATGTCATAAATATAGTCAAAGTGGTGGCAGGGAAGATGTGGAAGGCACTGATGAGCTGCTGTAGAGTGGGTCAGGGTAGAATGAGAGGCAGAGAGAGATAATGTTTATTTAACTTTATTTTTTAAAGCAGCTCCTTGAAGGGTGGAGAAATGGATGGGTGAAGAAGTATTTTAGGTTGTTTTGTTACATAATACACTGACAAATCTCTAGAGTCATTCTTAGTGACTGTATTGTTGGTCAGAGGCAGGCCTCAAGACAGCTTGTTTTTCTTTGGGTTACCTGTACATAATGTCTCGTTTGCATAGGTACCAAGAGATATGAAGGATATGGAAAAGGTTCTTGAAGATTTTGTGAGGCAGGCTTAGAACTGTCCCACAGTCATGAAATATCAAGTACATCATTACATTTGTGAAAATCCCAGGGGAGTTCCCCAGGTATCAGAGGAGGTACATTTTAATGAGACTTTCATATGTAAAAGAGGTTTTATGGTTACATTCATAGCTACTTCTCCTGTCTGCTTTCCGATATAGTATAGATACCATATAGAAAGGGTGCAACCGAATCAATGATTCCTTTCCCTGAACTGGAGAATAATTGGAGAATTCCTGTACTTTTTCTGTTATTATACATCATATGGAGTTAGAAAAGTCCCGAGCCATATACTACCATCTGCGGGCATATAACAGTAAGCAAAACCCATCATCATGATAGCTTATTTTAGTGAGCATATATTACATGCTGTGTTGTGTACTAAATAACTTAAAGGGATTGTCTTGTTTTATTCCTCACAAGATACTTTTTAGGAAGATTCTGTGAGCATTCTAACTTTTCAGGTGAGACTTAAAGTGTGATAGTTCAGTAAATCTCCAAGACTCCCTAGCCAGTAAGTGACAGAGGAATTATTCTGTGGAGAGGCCTGCCTACCACCTCCAGCAACTATAAAGAAAAGCCATGACACCTGTAACCTGAGCTTGCTTGCCAGTGTTCAAAGAACTTCCCAGGCTTGAAACCCCTTCCCTTAATTTACATCCCTCTCTTCTCGCGTTGCCCTAGCCTATATAAGCATGTTCTAACCAGAACTCAGGGCTCAGTTCTTGGGGGAAGAAATCCCAACTGAGACGATGCATGTAATAAATCTGCCTAAAATACTTCCAAAGAGTGCTCGCTTGGTTTCTCACCAAAACTGTAACAATTCACTCTCACTTCTGAGTTCTTAAGCACTCCCAAGTACCATATCTTTCACATTATAATAGTCTTTTCAGAAATTTTACTACATCCTGGTTATTTCTATTAAAAAATATATGCCTCAAATCTACTAGTCTTTAAACAGTTTGGACCCTGCTCAGAGAAAATTGCATACATACATACATACACGTGTGTGTGTGTGTGTGTGTGTGTATGAGAGAGAGAGAGAGAGAGAGAGAGAGAGAGAGAGAGAGAGAGAGAGAGAGAGAGAGAGA